>VDFB02001548.1:0-45454 GCA_007258455.2 Sequoia sempervirens | reverse complement strand
GGTAAAGGGTTAAGCATAGAGGGTAGAGGGTTCAAGGGTTAAGGGTTAAGGGTAGAGGGAGGGAGTGAGAGAGAGACCTGAGAGAGGGAGAGGGGGTATGAGGGAGAGTCTTTAGAGAGAGAGAGAGGGTAAATGGTTTAAGAGTTTAAGGATTTAAGGTTTAAGGGTAGAGGGCTAAGGGTAGAGTGGAGAGACATAGGAGTGAGTGAGAGAGAGGTCCTTAAGAGAGGGAGAGGGCAGGGAGGGAGAGATGAGAGAGAGAGAGGAAAGAGATAATATTTAAAGATTTTATATGTTAGTACCTATTAATTAGTTATATAATATTTTATATAGGAGTGAGAGATCAGAGAGAGAGAGAGGGAAAGAGATAATATTTAAATATTATACATAATAATATAATATATTATATATTAAATTATAAACTATATTTTATATTCTCAAGTAGATATATTAAAATAAACTATAAAATATTTATTGTATTTTATAAATCATATATTATAAAGTGTATAATTTTTTTTAAATCATATATAAACCAAATCAGATATCCGTTTTGAAACGGATATCCCATTTGGTTTATATATGATTTTAAAAAAAATTATACACTTTATAATATATAATTTATAAAATGCAATAAAAAACGGATATCCGATTTGAAACGGATATCCAATTTGAAACGGATATCTGATATTTCTAACACATAATTTATTGCCTAGGGATTAGCCTCGGGCTTGCTTTGGTATTTGGCTTGGACATGCCAATCCTAAGAAGTCAACGAAAAAAACGTGTTTGACAACTTACCTTGTTTTTCTAGACTTCGTCCATGTGGCTGACGACTTTATTTTTAGCCAAAATTGATGAAACGAAAAGGGTTTGTAGAAGAGACTCTTTCCACCAACATAAATTCATTCATTATTGAATTTAATAAATAATTATTATTTATTTTCTTTAGAATTACTTAATTAAAATCCTGATTGATAGGCTGATTGAAAAACATCTATAACTTCTAAACGGTATTATTCTTTTGAATCCAGCCATGTGTCACATCTATGCTCTTGCCATACTATAGGATTAAAAAAAAAAAAAAAAAGAATTTTATGAGGTTTTAACCAAGTTAAGGTGGTCGACATACTTTTTATATTTTTAAAAGTTGTAATAAAAAAATCATAATTAATTATTTACTTAAAAAAATTACAAAAAAATATGCCACATTCAAACATGAGTCCTCTACTTATATCTAAAATCTCATAAAAAATATTATCATTTTATTATGGTTAGGGTGGTCAGACATACACCTACTTCTTATTTTTTTCCTGAAATTTAAGTAATACTGCATTGAAATTTCAAATTTTCACCAAATAGATTTTGTTTTAAAAAAAATTAACCTAGTAGTTTAGAAACTACATTAAATTTCCCACAGATTCTATTCTTACATATTTTTGAAATAATATAGATAACTTATTCAAATTTTTACGTCAAGTTGCCTAACTCTGATTTTTCTGAATTTTCATTGCCACTTAAGGGCCTGTTTGGCCTACCATGATCCTGCACATGCCCATCAATGGTAAACAACTCAAACTTCTCTAAAAAATTAATTGTGAGAACCTTGTATTTCAATAATTTGTCATGCTTTGCTTGATATGTCCTATTTATTTGTTTAATGAATAATTGTGAAACACCAAATATCTTAATATTTCAAACTACCAAAGCTAAAATAGTGTGTAAACCACCAATTAATGCTTCATATTTTGCTGTGTTGTTGGTGCATAGGAAGTTTAAGCGATAGGATAAGGGAATAGGCTTCCTTGCAGGCAGGACTATTATAACCCTGACGTCGGAGCCTGTTCTACACTTAGACCTGTCAAAGTATAATTCCCATGTTTCCCCATGTTTCTGAATAGTCAACGCATTCTCATTATGGAGCATTTTTGTATTAGGTATCGCCAGGGGTGAGGGAGCGTCCGCTAAGTGGTCGGTTAAGGATTGTCCTTTAATTGCTTTTTGTGAAACAAAATTAAGGTCAAACTCCGTTAACAACATAACCCATTTAGCTAAGCGTCCTGATAAATCTATTTTAGTGAAAAGATGTTTTAGAGGATCAAATTTTGTCATTACATGTATTTTAGCATTTAGTAAGTAATGTATCAACTTACTAGTAGCAAATAAAAGAGCCAAACATTGTTTCTCTATCATTGTATATTGTTTCTCATAATCAATCAAATTCTGACTAATGTAATAGACAAGGTTTTCTTTACCATTGTCGTCTTGCTGAGCCAACAATGCTGCAAGAGCTGGGTTTATGTGGTGGTGTAAAGGATGAAAGGTTTATTTTGTATAGCGGGTTGTAAAGCAGGTGGAGTGGCAAGATAATCCTTTAAACTCTTAAAATCCTATTTATAATCCTCGTTCTAATCAAAGTGCACATATTTCTTAAGGAGATGTGTAAATGGTAATGTTCAATCTGCTAAGGATGCTACAAAATGACAGATAGCCTGAAGTATTCCTTGTAAGGTACACAATTGGGAGATGTTTCTAGGAGGTGGCATGTTAACTATAACATCAATTTTCTTCGTGTCCACCTCGATGCCTCTGTGAAATATGATAAAACCTTAAAATTTTTCACTATCTACACCAAAGAAACTTTTTTAGATTTAGTCTCATGTTATATTTTTACATTCGCTCAAAGATCTTCTAAAGGATATTCACATTGTCTTATCTGGTTAAATATTTGGCTAGAATATCATCAACATAGTCTTCCAAAACCTTATATATGTAATCATGGAATATTAATGTCATAGCTCATTGATATGTTGCTCCCACATTTTTTAATCCAAAGGGCATCATGACCCAACAAAATGTTCCCCAAATAGTTGTAATTGTTGTTTTGTATTGATCTTGAGGGTTGATAAAGATTTGATTATACCTAGAAAATCCATCCATAAATGACAAAAAAACATGTCCCATAGTCGAATCTAATATCATGTTGATATTAGGAAGGGGAAAGTCATCTTTTAAAGATGCTTTATTCAAATCACGAAAATCTGTACACATCCTAATACGATTATCAGGTTTTACAACTGCGACAATATTTGAGATCCAAGGAGAATAATCTATAGGTCTTATGAAGCGAGCCTCAAGGAGTTTTTTAATTTCTCCCTTAATTAGCAAGGCTATCTTAGGATTCATCTTTCGTATCTTTTGTCTAAATGGTTTAGCATTTTCAGTGAGGACTATGTTGTGAGTCACTATCTTAGCATCGATTCTTGGCATATCCGAATAATTCCAAGCAAAAATCTCAAGAAAATCATGTAGTAAAATTGTGTAATCTTCTTGTTCTTCATCATCAAGGCACTTTCCTATCTTAATTACTTTCTCCTTATCATTGATTTCCATTGGTATGTCAATTGTATCTCCTAAAGGAAGTGCACTTGGTTTTGGAAATTTAGGGTTGTATTCTTCTTTAAACTCATGTCCATTTCACTACTTTCCTTTTCTCCATCTTTTTGTTTGGTACTAATCATAGCACATGTAGCTCATTTCTTTTGAGGAGGAGTAGATGGTTTATCATAAACTCCTAGCATTTTCTCAAGGCTTCATCATCTTTGAAGTATTCCCATGATGGTTCACAAGTCATATCAAGTAATCTAGGACACTTCAAGGTGAGATTAATTTTAGGTTTACACATAATGGTGTTGATATTTAACGAGGGTCTTTTGTTTGCTTGCATTATTTTAGAAGGACAATATCCCAAACTACTTTTTGTTTCTTGCGTGTTAGGTTCCATAGGAACATAGATGCCTTGTTCTTTCTTTCCACATCCTTTTCCACTATAACCCAATTGTTTCATAAGTTCATAACCTCTCTCATAAAGTCTTTCCATTTCTTTCGGGATTGGTGGTTTTTAGTAATCTATCTCATCAAAATTAATTGTATAACTTGTGTCAGTTTCAAGGGTAGATGAAGTAGAAGCTTGTGATTTTTCTTCTGAATTCTGCATTGACATTACTATTGGTTTCTTTTTTTTTCTTCTTTTCTTGTGATTATGTATTCTCCCATAAATGAAGGTGTGAACTCTAAGGAACCCCAATCATCTTCCAATATTTATTCGACACCGTTTCCATTTCTTGTTTGTCTTCTTCCATAGGTTCTATGTGCAATGTTGGAATCAATGTGTTTAGAGGTCTTGTCATTCCTTTTTCTACAATTTGTAAACAACTTCCAGGCTTGGGTCTATTTCAATTTGGTATACCTTATTGTTGTAGACATACTTCATTATACGATAAAGAGTTGAAGGAACTACATGCATGTCATGAATCCAAGGTCACCCTAAAAGAAGGTTATATGAAAGATTATCGAGCATTACATGAATAGGGGTTTGCAAGGTAGCCTTTCCAACTGTAATAGGTAAAGTAATCAAAACCAACAATTGTTTTCCTATGTTATCGAATCCATGAATTGACAAGGAATCGAGTTAGATTTTTGACTTATCCACACTGAGTTTATCCAAAAGTGTCACACTACACACATTAAGAGCAAGGCCATTGTAAACAAGAGTTATTTTTATTCCTAATTTGTTATAGATGGCTATTATCATGAAGGCATCATTTGTCTTTCTTAGTTCCAAAGGGGGTAGCTCATGTTGATGAATGGTTATGTCTACACTAACTATATTCATTCCTTGTATTAGAGTTGCTACATCATTTTCATTTGTAATAGGGGGAACCACTACTTGTTGTAAGATTGTTTGAAGCATAGTGTGATAATTAGGTGAATTCTAAATTAGGTCCCATAGGGATATCTTTGCAGGAGTATTCTTAAGTTGTTCAACAAGATCATACTCCTTCCCACTATGCAAAGGCAACCGAGGAGCACTAGGAAAAGGTAAGGTTTTTAGAGTTGGTTGTTTTGGTTGCAGATTGTTTTGAGTGTTGTATGTATGAGCAATGGTGTTATTACTTGATTGTTGCAAAACATTGTTCTTAGGTGGGTAAAGGGTAAATTTAGGCTTGTTTTTAGGTTGAGATTTGTGTGAAGGTGGGTAAAGGATAAGTTGAGGTTGAATCACGTTAACTTCTCTTAGTTTTAGTTTATCATAACAAGCCTTAGTGGATGAACTTTGTGAGGTGAATTCTTCAAGGGATTCATCTAACATGTCAAAGTCATCACTACTAAAAGGCTTGAGGTTTAGGTTAGCTTGGAAAAAGAGATTTGACATAGTCAAATAAATGTACTTTCTCCAAGGGGTTCATCAATTTATAGGTGTTTTTTTTTGTTTTCAAGCAAATTCCAAATGTACTCTAACCTAATTGAATTATGAACTAATGCTGAAAATGAAAAGTAGAGGAATCTAATTCTATCCACAATTGCAATGAATTTAAAATATGCAAGCTCTAATGATTTAAATGTAAAAAAAAATATTCAAACTGAAATAGAAAGTTATCAACAACAACTATAAGCTCGAAAATAGGGAATTCAATGTTGTAAAGTGCAGTTTAAAATATGCACTAGGACTAAATCACCCAGATGGGCGTGTGAGTCCCAGTAAATGTTTTTTAAAAAAAAATTTCAAAGAATTTTAAGTGATTTTTATGCTTTTGAGTTTGTATGATGTGTAACCTAAGTACAAATGCAAATTTAAGATGATTTTCAATGATTTGAGATGCAAAAATGCAAGCTAAATGCACTTTCAAATGCAAAATTTAGAAACCCTAGAATTCCAATTAACTAATGCAAACCCTAATGCAAAGTTAATGCAAGCAAGATCTAGGATGATGATGCATTCCAAATCAAAATTATGATGTTCTAAATGCAGGTTCACCGAAATGAAAGTAGTGCAATTTCACACTTAATTTGGACCTATTTTAACACCCTTGCATTAAATACCCCTTTAAGTCATCATTAATAGGTGCCTAAGACCCTTTATTTCAGATCTCGAGGCTTATTTCAGCTAAAAACCCGACAAAGTCATCAAAAACATCAAAAATATTAACAACCCACCTTGAAAATCTAGGGTGAGACTCATGCGCCACCTTAGGTGTATGAGTCCCCCTAGGTGGGAAATGTTAAAAGATTGAGGTGATTTATTTTGAGCCACAACAATCTATTTGAATTCATCCCTTCCGATTTCTTGGTTTTCGATCCTAATGTTGACCATTTGGAAATGAAGTAAGTTGAAAGAAACAATGTCATTGAACCTTGGGTTTTGCAAGAACCCAAGCTTCATAGATCTCTCCATGAATGATTTAGTGGTAGTATTTGTCCATGACCAATATCGAGCATCCATCACAATGCGCACAAGCATATTAGAAGTTTTACCCAGATTCAATGTGCTCACCTTTTCAAATTGATCTTTGAGCTCTTGAAAACCAATCATTGAGGCTAAAGCCTAAAGCAATTTGAGTAAGCCAAACATCAGCTCAAATGATTTTCCCCTCATTTTTAATGTTCAGCTAAAGGTGAAGCATTCAATAATTTTGATGAAATTAAAGAACAAAATCTCTTAGAATATTTCTGGAAGTGAAGCTACTTTCAAAGCTATTATCATCTGATTATTGACTTGAGAGTTTGTTCTTGGTCTAGATTCTTCTCGAGAGATTTCATGTAATATGGAAGAGATTAAAGAGACGAGTCCTTGTTGTTGTGCAATTTTCATGCTCCTCCTTGTAATAAAATTTTAACTCCATATTGAAATCTTCCGTCTGCACGATCCTTGTAAATTCTACCTTAATCGAAACTGTGTATATTTTAATAAATTTGGTCTTGATTCTCCATTATAGGTGGGTCCGCTTATGTATTTTTTCCTTTAAGTAGATTCTTACAAATAAAACAAACATTTTGAAGGTTGTTAGAGCATATGGAAATAACGACTACGAGTTTGATCATGTTGCACCCGACAGGCACACCAGCAGGTCAATGTCAAGGTTTATCACCAATCTTGCTTCTATTCTATAAACAAGGGCATAGAAAGACCATCCCAATGATGCAAAAGAGGATTCAAAAGAGCGTCAAGGCACCCATACTGATGGTGAGCTCGTGAGGTGCTTGTTATTGGTCTTTCAGTTACCATTCCTCTTTCCTCCTACCCTTCCACTCAAACTCTGCATCTAGCCATATGTCCACTCTTGCTTGGGGAATCCAATTTGATAGAATTTATAGAATCTAAGCACAATTTGATACCATTCCTCTTTCCTCCTACCCTTCCACTCACTACCTCCACTCAAACTCTGCATCCAGCCATATGTCCACTCTTGCTTGAGGAATCCAATTTGATAGAATTTATAGAATCTAAGCACAATCTGATATGATAAAAGATACAATCCCATTTGATACTAAGAATCCAATTTGATCGGATGTATAGTGTTGGTAGGGGAGAGGGGCTCATAGTGGAGTGGGGTCCAATAGTGGGGATAGAAGTAGTCCTCAATAGGTCCCATAGGGAAGCACCTTAATATCCAATTGCAAAACACTTTTTATCCATAAAATACACAAACTGACAAATCATGTGATGCCACATCAACACACCAATAAAACATGACTTAGTGCACTACTAACGGTCTCACTTTTGTTTTGGGTCTTTTTTGGATACCTAAGCAAAAAGCATGTTGATGTGACATCATATTGATGATGTGGCCATAAAACGAAATAGAGAAACACGCGAGTTTTCAAATAAACTACTGTACAAAATTGGGAGTGATTTGAAATTTCCACGTAGGATTTTGAGAAAGACGAAATTAGGGTCCTCCACTATGGACCCCTCTCCCCTAGTGTTCGAAAAAAATTAGTGACTTAGAAAATCAATGTGATTTGCCCGGCATAAGACAATTTCAGAGAATGATTAATAAACATTTCCGCATATAGTACTAATAAATTCTGACGACAGTAAAGCATGAGACAAATTACTGTTTGGAAGCTCAGATTTGATGTGATTTTTACCCCGAGAGGCATTCTACAATGGCAGCAAAAACCTCCGTCAACAAAAACTCTTCAGGTCAAATTTGACATGTAACTTACAGTAGAATGCATGGAAGGTAGAATGGTGGTGTGCGTTATGAAACTGACGATAGTGGAAGCGTTACTCTTGTTTGTAAGGCCTGTGAAATGGTCTGCGTATGATTTACATTGATGCCCATTATGTTTTGCATGTATAATCTTCCACTTTATAACGGCTGCAAGAGAACCGTTTCTCTTTCGTGAAGAGTTTATATAAATCTTTAGCTTTTGCTTCATCTCGTCTTGGTCTTTCAAGAACAATACGCATATCATGGAGCCCAATGTAAATGCATAGGCAGGCTGCAGAGCTCCATAACCAATGGTCCCTGCAGCCTGTGAGAGCCTGCTTCCATTCTGGAGCATTCAGTGCCAACAGTTTTTGAACGAGCTTTCATCTTTTTGTTTTTGATCTCATTGTATTCTTCTTTTTCCATCTTGTCTTGCTCTAGAAATATTTTTCTCTTTATTCTCTTCTTTTCATTCTATTTATGTTTTTTTTTACATAAAAAAATTAAACTAAATTTTAATTTTCTAAATTATATTAATTGAATTATAATTATGAATAAATAAATGAAAGCATTACAAAAAATCATATTAAGTTAAATAAATAAAAAATACTAAAAAATAATTAATTACTAAACGAAACTAGAGTTATGCAAAGGTAAAAAGTCAACAATTCTAAAATAAATCAAGAACTACAATCTAATAATAAAAATAACCTTTCTATTCTATTTGCTTTTTGTTTACACACAAATCATTTCATATTCTAAAATTAAACTGAATTCTAATTTTATAAATTAAATTAATTGAATTCTAATTATGAATAAATAAATAAAACCATTACAACAATTCATATTAATTTAAATAAAAAAAATATTAAAAATAAATAATTACTAGAAAGAAACTAGAGTTATGTAAAGGAAAAAAGTCACCTATAAATAACTTTTCTATTTTACTTAAACTCCTCCAAGAGAAATGATAGTTGAATATTTGTTTGCATGTACATATTTTTCTAAATTTTTCATTAAATATATTTTAGAAGAATATTTTTAAAAATTAAACAAGAATATATATTTTAAAATTTTGTTTAACTTGTTTTTATCAATTTATTTATTAAATATCAATTTAATTAATATTTAATATAATAAAGTTGAAATATTTTATTTATGAAGGATTATTTTAATAATATAATAATATCTATTATAAATTTTGAACTGACATCTATTATCAAACAACTAATGAATATATAATTAGACTATACTTCAACATACTTTAATTTTTTTTATAGATATAAAATCTAATAAGTATATTTAAGAAAAGATTTTGAAAAGGTCTTATAATCTTTAATAAGTCAATAGATAAAACAATATGATAGAGAATATTTGAATCCTTTTATACAACATAGGTTTAATAGAGACAAAGAAAAAATTAACAAAATTATAATCAAAAGAAAACCAAAAATCAATCATTTAAAAAAAAAAAAAACTAAAAAATAATTGAAGGACATATAAAGAGGCATTAGGTCTACAAATAACTAACTCATTAATACTTTATGCAACACCTCAATCTTCTTCTACATTTTTCTTTTCAATAACTAATATCACAATCAATCAAGCATTTCATAAATTAATCTAAGAGGGGGAACATTCCAACACTTGACCATGTTTCAATAGTTATAATAGTATTTATTGATTTAATGCCTAATATAATTTATAGTAATATTTCACTAATAATTGGGAAATTAAAGTTACTAGTGTTGATCTTAGTACTCATAATTGAATGAAATGTATTCTTTAGATATAAAAAAACAACAAATCATATGATACCACATTACTAGAATTAAGGTTAGTTTTAGGGCTCAATTAGAGTTAGATTTAGGGATGGGTTAGGGTTTAATTAGGGTCAAGCTAGGGTTTTACTTATGGTTATATTTAGGGTTAGTGTTTAATTAAAGTTAGGTTTGAATTAACATTCAATTAGGGTTAGGGTTCAAGTAGACTTAGGGTTAGGATTATCATAATTCTAAATTCATTAGAGTTATAGTTAGGGTTAGAATTAAGGTTAGGGTAAGGTTGAAGCTGAAGATTATGATTAAAATTAGAATTATAAGTGAAGTTAAAATTATAGTTATAACTACAATTAGTGTTAGGGGTAGAGTTAGGTCTAAAATTAATGTTAGGTTTACAATTACAATTAGGGTTGAGTTTAGTGTCAAGGTTATAATAAAATTATAATTAGAATTAATTTTACAATAAAGGTTAGAATTAGGGTTATTTATGGTTAAGGATTGCATTGGTCTTATAATTGGGGCTAGGGTTCAATTTGGGTTAGGGTTATAGTTTAATTAGGGTTGGAATTGAAAGAGAATTAGAGTTAGGATTGGAGTTGGGATATAATTAGCATTAGGGTTAGAGTTAAACTAAGATAAGGATTTAATTATGATTAGGGTTCAATTATGGTTAGGGTTAGGGTTCTATTAAAAATCATAGGGTTACCCTAATCCTAAACCTTACCCTAGATGAACCCTAATCTTTCACCTAATCCTAATTTTATCTCTGATTCTTACCTTGACCCTAACCCTACCCCTAACCATATTCTATATGTAACCTCAATCCTAATTTTAATTCTAACCCTAATCCTAACCCTAATTCTATATCTAATTGTAACCCTAACCTTAATCGTAAATCTAATCCTAACCATAATTGTAACTATAACACTAACCCTAACCTTAATCATGATCCTAACCTTAACCCTCAACCTAACAATAATTTAATCACTAATGGTAACCCTAACCTTAACCCTAATTGTAACCTTGACCCTAAACCTAACTCTAACTGTAAACCTAACCCTAACCCTAACCCTAAACCTAACTCTAACTATAAACCTAACTCTAACCCTAACCCTAACCCTAACCCTAACTCTAATCCTAATTCTACCTAAGACCATAATCATAACCCTAATTCTATCTCTAACCATAATCATAATCCTAATCCTAGACCTAACCCTAATATTAATCCTAAATATAACCCTAACCTTAACTATAATAATAATCATAAATCTAACGCTAATTCTATATGTAACTATAACCCTAATACTAAGCCTAATTGTAACCTTAACTCTAAAACTAAAACTAACCATAAACCTAACCATAACCGTAACCCTAATTCTATCTCTAACTATAATCTAAACCCTAATTGTAACTCTAAACCTAACCCTAATGTAAGCACTAATCATAATCCTAACCATAACCCTAACCTTAATACTAACCTAAACCCTAAACCTATTTCTATTACTAACTGTAATGCTAACCCTAATACTAACCTTAACCCTAATCTTAACCTTAATTATAATCCTATCACTAACCCTAACCCTAATTTAATTTCTAATTATAACCCTAACCCTACCCAAAAAATTAATTCTATCTCTAACCATAACACTAACTTAACCATAACCCTAATCCTAATGCTACTCCCAACTCTAATCCTCATTCTATCTCTAACCCAACCCAAATTCTAATTCTATCAATAACCCTAACCTTAACCCTAACGATAATTGTAATAGTTATGCTAAACCTAACCCTAATACTAAATAAAACCCTAAACATGACCCTATTTCCAGTACTAATTTCAACCCCAACTATAATCCTAATTTTATTTCTAATCCTTTAATCCTAACCCTAATAATATTATTAACATTATTCCTAAGGTCATAATACTATTTGTATACATCTAACACTGATCATTACCATAATCCTAATCATAACCCTAATTTTCTAATCCTAATCCTAACCTTGATTTTGTCTTTATCTCTAACCCTAACCGTAACCCTACTCTTCATTCTAATAATAACTAATCCTAACCCTAACCCTACCCTTCATCATAATTCTAAATGTAATCTTAACCCTAACCCTAATTCTAATGCTAAACCCAAAACTAATTCTAATTTTATCTCTAACCCTTACCCTAACTCTAATCCTAAAACTAATGCTAACCCTGACCCTAATTCTTAATCTATCTCTAACCCTAACCTCAACCCGAATCCTAATTTTGTCTCTAATCCTAACCATAACCATTTTCCTGATCTTTAACCCTATCCCTAATCTTAACCCTAACCCTAACCCTAGTGCCAGTAGTAACACTAACCCCAACCCTAATGCTAATGAATTATTTGACCCTAACCATAACTTTAATCATGATCGTAATTGTAACATTAACCATACTTATATCTCTAATCCTAACGTTTATTTTATCTCTATCTCTAACCATGATCCTAACCTTGATTCTATCTCTATCTTTAACCCTAATCCTAATCCTAACCTTGATTCTATCTCTCTAACCCTAACCCTACTCTTTGTCCTAATAATAACTCTAATCCTAACCCTAACCCTAACCCTACCCTTCATCATAATTCTATCTATAATCCTAACCCTAATCCTAATTCTAATGCTAAATCCAAAACTAATTCTAATTATATCTCTAACCCTTACTCTAACCCTGATTCTAATACTAATGCTAACCCCAACCCTAATTCTTAATCTATCTCTAACCCTAACATCAACCTGAATCCTAATTTTGTCTCTAATCCTAACCCTAACCATTTTCCTGATCTCTAACCCTATCCCTAATCTTAACCCTAACCCTAACCCTAATACTAATAGTAACACTAACTCCAACCCTAATGCTAATAAATTATTTGACCCTAACCATAACTCTAATCTTGATCGTAATTGTAATATTAACCCTAATTATATCTCTAATCCTAATCCTAGCCCTACCCTTGATCCTAATTCTATCTGTAATCATAGCCCTATTCTAATTGTAACCCTAACCCTATTCCTAATGTGAACACCAACCCTAACCCTAACCCTAATACTAATACTAACACTAACCCAAACCCCAATGCTAATTGTATATCTAACCCTTTAATCATAACTCTAATTTTAATAGTAATCATTATCATAACTCTAATTCTAATTGTAATCATAATCATAACCCTAATTCTGATCATATCCATAATCTTAACCCTAACCATAATTTCAAACCCTAACCTTTCCCGTGAACCAAACTAATTGTAACCATAACCCTATTCCTAATGCTAATCCCAAACCTAACCCTAATAATTTTCTCTTCCATGTTGCGCTGCGAATGCTACTAGCATATATATATTATTTATTACTAATATATATAAAAATGTTGAGAGATATCCTTCTCGAGGTGCCTAATTTTTAAAATCAATTTCTCACATAAAAGTGCAATAGACACCTCGAGAAGGATATCTCTTGACATTTTTATATATATTATTAATAAATAATATATATATGCTAGTTTATTTATAGTTTAAGACTTAATGTGGAGTGGTGAATAAGCAAATTGGCATGTGAAAAGCTCACACATAATATTATTTTTAATAAGAAATAGAAACATCAATATACAAAGCGGACTTAAAAAAAAGAAAGCTACACTGTTACAGTAATGGCAGCCCTGACCATTGTTTAGAACTCCCATAATTCCAAAACACCATGATTAAGACTTCTCGACTTTCATTACTTAAGTCAATATTTTAGATACATAATTCTAACATAACCCATCATTCAAATGTACCACTTTACTATGAAACGTGTGAATCGAAAGGCAATTACATAAAACATGAGTCCAGGTAAACCTCTTATTTTTGTTAGATAATTATGTTTTAATACTCTTAAATAAGCCTCCCCTCGCATGCATGTAAGCCGAATGATACAATTACAAGAAAAATATAAACATGAATATCAAAATGAGTTCCACCATAATTAACATGCATATCAAGATAATTATGTTTTAATAGTCTACCACCATGCATGTAACGCACTAAAAAAAATACAATTACAAGACAAATGTAAACATGAAAAACAAGTTCCATTTTAATGAATGTAGACACTGCGATAAGAGTAAGCTTTAAAATAACTTCTTTGCAGTTGAGACCATTACATTTTTAAAACAAGAGCTGCAGAGCAGCGAAGTTCCTGCCATAAAGTTTTAGAATAGTTTTGTTTTATTTGTTTTAGAATAGGTAAAAAAAAATTGAATTGGAAAACCATTAAAACAAGACTTTATGCTCCTTTAGCCATCCCACCCATAAGAAATATTTGAAATACGAGGATTGAACTTCATTTTCCCATTAAATTTTAGCCAAACACATCAATGTAAATACATTGTCTTCGCCACTAAAGTATGTGATGAAGTGAGCTCAAGCAAGGGACATGTAAAACAATAGAAAGGTCAAGTCAAGGCCACAAACAAAGTCCTCATTTTAGTTATATCATATGGATTCTCTTGGTTTGGTTAACAAGCACTCTCACCCTATATCATTAGGAAGGCCTAGAATTATGTCCTAGTATCATGGATACCAAGACCAAACACTTGTCTATGAGAATACTATTACCATCACTCAGTTCAATCAAGCTTGGATGAGAGGAATTTTAATGAAAAATGGATGAATGTTAGGGATCTTATTTAGAGGAACTTAAACTAGATGTTGAGGACTTCTCTATCTTGAAAGATCACATTACTAACTTTAAGTTCAAACCTCATACTTTCTTTCTTGGGATTTCCTATACTTCCCCCCAAATGATGGTCGTGCTATCAATATGGCCTCTTGGGATTATAATTGTCTAAAGAAATATAAGGATGAGATTAAAGAAATTTTCTGTAAACAACAAAAGCAGGTTAGGGTTTTGTCTTCTAAGAATGAGTAATGAGAAAATTTCTCTATAGAATTCCTATTCTCCTGAATATTTTCCTAAGTTTGATGACTTCAAACTGGATGTTGATAGTTTGCAACAAACTTATGGCCTTGTGTCTATGACATATGTAACTGGGGTCATCATGCAATAGAAAGTATGCACAACCTCAACCTACATTTGGTTAATTATCCTTTTATGTAAGATAAGGTTTGTGATGAAGGTCCATGGTTAAGGGATGATGTTGTAGGGAAGCCTATGGTGGAACTTAGCATGCAATGTGGCATTGGATTTATTACAACTTGACAAATAGGCTTGGAACCTTGTGATTTTTATATCTTCTTGTAGTTTGATTAATCTTGCAAGGGGGTGCACCCATTATGACCAACATTTAAATGTGGAGTCCTTAGATAGTTTTATAGTAGTAGTTTTGTTTTAAATAGTTGGTTTATACTGACTATTGAAGGCATCTTCAATTTTTATATTTTGGTATACATTAATGACAGTCAATAGACAAGTAGTGTCCCAAATCAAGCTATTGGGTTTGGCTGAAAAACTAGACTTATGTTCCTCCAATTTATTGGAAGGATGATAAACTGATACTCTAACCTTATATTTAACCAAAATATTAAAGAAAGTTGAAACTCAGTTTAAAGTTTCAATAAATGGCATATATGAGAGACAAATCATGCAATGAGACTATAAATCAGTTTATCTAAGTGGCAATGAATGAGGGTAGAATCAAGCTAGCTCCATATTTTTAGACTCTCCTTATTTATTTTTCTTATATCAACAAAAACCAAACTTAAGCAAAAATTCCAAGAGGTAAAAACAAATAAAAGTTAAAAGTAGAGATCCCTGTAATAATGACTAATGTTGTTATTTACAATATTCAATCTATTGTGTCTGTAATAAACCTACAAAATATGAAGTGCAGTGAGACAACCAATTTGGATAAGATATACAATCATTAGTTATGAGAAATAGAGAAAATGGAACATTTAAGAAAATTCTAAGGCCCAATTTCTATGTAAATTCGATGCAGAGCAACGAAGTTCTTGCCAAAATGTGCAAGAATAGTCCTATTTTTATTTGTTGTAACCCTAACCCTAACCCTATTTCTATTGTAAACATAATTGAAACCCTAATTCTAACCCTAACTCTTCCTAATTGTAAGCCTTAGCCTAAGTCTAATCATAACCATAATTATAACCTTAATTCTAATCATAATTTTAATTCTAAACCAAACTCTAATTTTAACCCTAGAATCCTTGTGAAATTCAATATTTATAGATGCCTAATGTCTGCAAAACTCAATAAGTTTAGAAACTGATGAGCAAAAATATGAATGGATTTCCTCTATCAATATTTATTGTTGCATCTTTCTAATTAATGTTGATCACTATTTTCTGTCAAGTATTAATCGAACCTCATTTAATATACCTAAATTACAAGCAAGAAACCACTAAAGGTTAGCATGGGAAACCAAGGCTTTCCAGCTGATCAATGGATTGTTGTTCAAGCTAGGGCCCAACCAGGTATTAAAGTGTGTGGTGTGGTAAGAGATTGGGAATGTACTTCAAGAGGCACATGAGAATCTTATTGGAGGTCATTGGAACTTCAAGTTCATGTTGGAACATGCAATGTACTCTTAGCAAGTCTATGGTGGCCTTGATGCCAAAGAATAGGTAACGAAATATTGAATTGGAAAACCATTAAAACAAGACTTTATGCCCCTTTGGTCATCCCAACCACAAGAAATATTTGAAATATTTGGCATATATTAGAGCCAAATCATGCAATGAGACTATAAATTAGTTTATCTAAGGGGTAGATGAATGAGGGTAGAATGAGGTTAGCTCAATATTTTTAGACTCTTATTATTTATTTTTCTTATATCAACAAAAACCAAACTTAATCAAATATAACTTGATTGGCTTTCTCCTGTCCTAAACTACCTTTCCCAACTCAAAAATCTTGATGATGCAAACCATGTCTTCAAGCTCCAACAAAATTCATGCAAATTGGATTGAAATTGATATATTCCTTGTCTCTAGTACCTAGAGATGTTAGTTTCTAGCATGTCAAAAGAAAAAACAAAGGAAAGAAGACACCCCACCCCCTTCTTGCCAATATTCATAAAGAAGACACCCCACCCTCTTCCCGCCAATATTCATGCATACTGAATTACACTACATCTCAGTTTGATAGAAAAATTTCCCCTGAATCCCTAATTATAGCAATCACTCTTCACTTCCCAAAAAGTATTCCCTTCATAAAAACATATCCATTTGTTTACCACACCATCTATAGTTAGATTCACAAAAGTATAGACATGCTGAATTGGGAGGAAGCAGAAAATTTTCAAACCTACTTCTAATCTTCATTTATATTCATGCAAATTTTTGGGAGGAAGCAAAAAATTTTCAAACCTACTTCTAATCTTCCTTTCTATTCATGCAAATTTATACTATGAAGTCAGAGAGCAAAAAAACCACCAATCCTAACTCATTGGGCCTAGCCAATGTATGAAGAAAAAAATTAAGATTTTTAAAAATTTATTTAAAAGAAACATAGATTTTTTTCCTACCATCTTTCTAATATCATACATGGGTGGAAAAGGATAAAAAGGGAAAATACATGATTCATCCATCCTACTAGTCAATTGATGATAAGCCACTATCTACTTTCAAGTGTAGTGAAATTAAAAAATCAATTTCTACTGGAAACTATCCATCTAAATGCTCCAACAAAAATAATGGGAAAACACAAAAAATGAAATGTAAAGAGAATTTAAGAAAAAAACTATTTTAATTATTAACCACCAAATTTAAACAATGAAAATAAAAGCCATGATTCTCATCCATTACTCCACCTTTGAAACAAAAAGAATGGAAATGACAACAAAAAATCAATTAAATTTTAAAGAACTCAACATAAAAAAAAGCTTCTATGCAAATAAAAGGAATTGATGTCAAAATAAGTAAAAAGGTTACAATGAAATAACAATAAATTTGAGAGCAAAATGTAGTTGACATAACCAAAACCATTAAAAATAAATAACTGCCAAACAGTTGAGAATTTAACTAAATGGTTTGAATTAACTGGCCACATTTTCCATGGACCCGAGATTTGTGTAGATAATTTTTTGTATTCATGTTATGAGAAAAATTATTTGAAAAGTAGAAATTTTTATTTAAAATGATTGAGAACCATATTTAATTTATAGATAAAACCAAATATTTATCATTTTGTATGTTAATTAAATTTCCCTTTAAAATAATAAATTAAGAATTTAGATAAAAGCCTTATCATGCTAAAAAAAACCTTTTGAAAATCACAAATTAAGAATTTAAATAGAAGTTTATATTAAAATTTCAAAAAAGAAATTTAAAATAATAACTAGAAAAAATCATAAGTTTATAATTGTAATAGAAAATAAGGAAAAAAAATTGGTTGTTTTTTAAGAAATATTTGATAATAGACCAATAAACTTTAGAATGATACTTAAATTAAATGGATAAGGAAAAGATTTAGTTAATTTTTTCATTATTTAGACATAGATTTTATTTATCTAGATGCAAAAGTATATTAGTTAAAATTTTATTTTATAAAGGGATTTATTATTTATTGACAAAGTAAATAGATTTAGTAAATTTATTTTTTAAATAAAA
Source organism: Sequoia sempervirens (assembly GCA_007258455.2). Classification (NCBI taxonomy): domain Eukaryota; kingdom Viridiplantae; phylum Streptophyta; class Pinopsida; order Cupressales; family Cupressaceae; genus Sequoia; species Sequoia sempervirens. Next base: position 27,076 of record VDFB02001548.1, on the reverse strand, counting down.
TAGATCAAACTAATTTAGCATTTAATTTAGTATTAGCAAAAATAATATAGTTTAATTATTAAAATAATCAAATTATTATAAAAGTAATTATATTAAAACTATCTAGAAATTAATTATTTTCATATTGTATTTTTTTAAAAGAAAATTAGTTTAGTTCAATTTATCAAATTTCAAAAGATATTAGTATTAATTGATTTTATATTATAAAAATAGATTTCAAGAAATATATTTTAATTTATCAAAGGCAAATGAAAATTAATATAACCAAAAATTAATCTTAAAAAATATAGTTTGAATGTATAGATAAATTTATTTAACAAAAAAATAATCTTCAAAAAATTAGCATACTTGAATTTATTAATATCAAGAATTAACAAGGTTTGTATTGCATAAACAAATTGAATAATTAACCTATATAATTTAAATTACATAGAATATTTAAGAAATTAGTATAGGGGAATATATAAATTACATAGAATATTTAAGAAATTAGTATAGGGGAATTTATTAGCATTTAGACTTAGTTAAATTTAGATTACAAATGTCAATAGAATAGTTAAGTTAAAAGTAATTTTAATTTTCTCTGCCCTTTCCATCTCCCACTATAATCGCAACTTTGATAATGGATCTGGGAAAATCGCCCTTATGGCTCAAAAGTTTTGAGCCAATAATATTCAAGAGAAATAATTTTGAAAATTAGAAAAGTTAAAAAAAAATTAAATATAATGTATAAAGGAAAATAATCAATTTTGATTGGTTGAAGTTCAAAACATTAATAACTAGTTAAGGAAGAGGCGTGCCTATAGTTCCTTGGCAGGAACTAACAAGGTTTGTATTGCATAAACAAATTGAATAATTAACCTATATAATTTAAATTACATAGAATATTTAAGAAATTAGTATAGGGGAATATATAAATTACATAGAATATTTAAGAAATTAGTATAGGGGAATTTATTAGCATTTAGACTTAGTTAAATTTAGATTACAAATGTCAATAGAATAGTTAAGTTAAAAGTAATTTTAATTTTCTCTGCCCTTTCCATCTCCCACTATAATCGCAACTTTGATAATGGATCTGGGAAAATCGCCCTTATCGCTCAAAAGTTTTGAGCCAATAATATTCAAGAGAAATAATTTTGAAAATTAGAAAAGTTAAAAAAAAATTAAATATAATGTATAAAGGAAAATAATCAATTTTGATTGGTTGAAGTTCAAAACATTAATCACTAGTTAAGGAAGAGGCGTGCCTATAGTTCCTTGGCAGGAACTAATAACTTCTTTGCAGTTGAGACCATTACATTTTTACATTTTTAGCTGTTGGAGAAACTAGACAATCTCCAAAAGCATTTGATGAAATCATGAACTTTTCCATCTTCTGTAATTTGCAGATTACAAGTATTCAACATGCCACTAGTACATTCTGTATTGCAAGCTTTGGTAGCAACATGTCTGTCCTCTTTAGGGAACTCTGAAATATCCAAGCAGGGGATATCAAGTCTTTAGAATATTTTCAGATGATACAATAAATAGTTTTAATAAATTAAAAATTAATCACAGGATATAATAACATAGTTCCTGTAAAAATCATTAATAGAAAAAAAAATCTTTTAGAAACATAATATGGAAAGGTATTTGAATCAAGACTAATATTTCTATGGAAGCTCACCTCCAATAACCATCCCAACTCCTTAATTTGTGCATTGATTTCTAATAGTTCTCTTTTTACCTAAAATTATAAAAAAGCACAAATTAGAACATCCTTTCTTAAAAAAATAAAGCTTGGATTGACACATAAAACAAATATTTTCTACATTTTGTAAAATCAGATATAAAACAATTTCTTTAGTTGGAAGCTTACCTTTAAGGTCTTATCCAGCCCCTTGGACCCATCAAAGCTATGAACCTCTCCAGGAGTAACTGCTTCATGAGTCCATGGATCAAAACATTTTGTGGGCCTTACCTGCAATTGTGGAGTTTGATCTGCGTTCCCATCTCGTAAATAGTGCATTTCTGCAGATCCATTCTCTGATATCGCCCCAGCAAAAACAGGATAAGTAAATAAATGGTCAATTGGGGTGCCAAGAAGAAGGAAAGCCTCTTCAATTGGACTGAATTTGGAGCCGTCAAAGCTCTGAAATCCTGTACGGCCACTAACTGTATCAGATTCCTCTTCTGTAGAAATAAAGAGATCTTCAGAATAAGCAAAGACTCTTCAATGGGACTTAATTTGGAGCCGTCGAAGCTATGAGATTGTGTAGCATAAACATTCTCAGATTCCTCTCTTACAGAAACAGGCGTAATAAACAGATCTTCGATTGGGGTGTTAAGAATTAGCGAAGCCTCTTCAATTGGACTGAACTTGGAGCCGTCAAAGCTATGAAATCCAGCCATTCTACTCAAACCAGTAAGGTAATACACACAACAATAAACACTAACCGACTGTCAATACAGATTTTGTAGAATTGCTGCACAAAACTCAAGAGATTTGCAGTCAAATGCTTCGACGCTATTTGTTTCGGTCGATAATATAAAAGCAAAATATTTCTACTTTCGAAAAAGAAGGCAAGCTCCTAGAAATGTCTTCTAGCGAGCATATGTCACCCTTTTTAATCTTCCATGGCGCCAATCATGGACTAAATATTGCCAATTTTTGAAAAATGCGTTTTAACGGTCTTAAATGGCAACTTTGCAGATTTTTCAGCTTTTTGCGCTTCGATAAATTAAAAGTTATTTATTTGATTTAAAAACTAAATTTACAGAATCTTTCTAAATCTCTGGCAAATTAATACGGGGCCAACTGTCACTGAAACCCAAAAAAATAAAGAGAAAAAACAAAAATCTAAAGCCGAAAGAAATGCTTAACTGCTGAATGAAATGCAGGAGGTTATTACTTAAAATCCTTGACCAAAATGTTTTAGTTAAAGGTATTATCGAAATGTTTCTAAATTTTACAATTGCTGCACAAAATGTCGCGAACTAGGGCTGCCAATATTTTGCTGTTTCTATTTATTATTACTCTTCCTGCTTTGCCTTGGATAAAAAGTATTTCTATCTATTTAAAATAAGTCAAAAAAATATTTCTAATTATTATTTATATTAAATTTATTATACAAATTAATTGGATGCTTTAAAATTATGTTAATTTATAATTTAATCAAATATTTTTTTATTGATGTTTATTAGTTCAATCCATCTTGTATGGTGTTGTTAGTTTGTTGTTGATTTACAATTTTTCTCATCTGACATTTCTTAAGTAATTTTATTATTGTGTTTGTTTTAAAATGTAGATTCCTTTCAAAAACTTTCTTTTAAACTCTTTAAAAAATAAAATAAGAAATAATATCATAATAGTTATATTAATAGTATTAATTAATAAATAATTATATAACACTAAATATCACATAAATAATTATTACATCAAGAGGCGTTCCTACAATAGTATCACATATTTACAGATCTATGCAAACAAAAAGAAATGGCAGTTACAAAGTCTAGAAGATTAAAAAGACAAGAAATGGGAAGAATTGATTCCTGAAAAGCTTAGAGAGAAAGAAGAGGGGGCAGCTGAAGCAAGGTAGAGGGTTCTTCGTAGGAGGAATGTGGGTGACAGGGGCGGCCAAGTAGAGGATGCTACACATCATGATGCACAATTAGGTTTGTAAACAACAAACAAGAGGGGAAGATTAGTAAATTTAAAATGATAAAATGAAACGCAATCAGATACTAGGTATTGGAGAGGTAGATTAAAGGAGGCGCAGATAGAGCATAAGACAATTGAATGCAGATTGGAGAGATGGGGAGCGCGCTCAGCAATAGGAAGGATGATTGTTATGCCAGGTGTGTACAGATGTAGATGAGTTGCAATGGAATGATTGGGTAAAGACAAGGTGAGCAAACCAAAGTAAGGGATGCGCTAGAGAAGCAAAAGCTTATGGAGTTTAAAATGAATAATGTTAGAAGGCAGTGAACTTCGAATTTGAGAAATGAAGATGGGAAAGGGAAGAAGAGGACAAACAAAATACATTAAGATTGACCAAGAAGGCCATGGAAATTGAGTGAAGATATGCTGGAAGAGTGTTTTCAAAGAGAGTAAATGCAGAATGTAAATGTTTTAATTGAAATAAATAAAATTGGGTTATCCCAATATTTTGTTTTAATGTGGATAAAATAGTTTTATATGGAGACAGAATTAATGAATGATCTATGATTTCAATATATTGTGGTTTTAAATTGAAATTGATTGACAAATGAAATTGTCAATTCAATCGGTTGTTTGACTATGATTTGTGCAAAATCTTTTGGGTTTGAGAAGCGAGGGTGAGATTCACCTTCTTTGCATCATACATGCTCTTGATAGATTTGTGTCAACCTTAAAGCGCAAAAAATATAATGGTGAAAATAGTAATACCCATGTTGATTCACATTTAATTTTGTACCATGGGAATGTTTTTAATACAATTACATGTTAACAAGTGGAGAGCATTATTGTGCTAGGTTTTGGTTATGTTTTTATCCCTATTTGTTCCTATTTTCTCCCAATTACACCAATTCACATACATTTTTCATTTAGCTCTCATTATTGCACCTATTTTTTGTATAGGGTAAACACTTTTGACTTGAAGCTATGAAATGGTGAGGTCACAAATGAGATAACTCACCCCAATATAAATAATCAAAATAACACCCAATGGGGTTTAAACCTTGACATAAAAAATAACAACACCACAATTTAACCATCACAGTATGCCACTATTGGCATCATTATTTCACCCACATTCATGCTTACTCTCATACATTTGTCCTTGCCTAAAGATCATTACTTCCTTTCTCAAGTTCATATGTTACTTGACAATGATCACGTGTATGTGGTAATGAATCCTAATTTCAAAATGATCAAATTCAAATTCAAAATTTTCCACCATTTCTCATTAGCCATTGAGCTGAATTAGTACACATTTGTGCAACATGTTACGTCTTGGTATTTAAGGATATTTAATGTGCCAATAATTCATATAGAGGATCACATAGACACAAGAGGACTAAGAGGACTATCTAGAGTACATTAAACTTGTCTTAAAACAAATACAATATTTATAATCTATATCATTGCCCATATAAACGTACCACTTACATGTTTGTGTATGGTCTTGGAATATTCACTTAGCATAAACCCATTTGAATTATGGGTTTGATTTAAGAGAACTTGACCCTAGGGATTTTATATATTCATTTCAGGTGTGTTACACCTCGAGTTTGTTTTACAAATTACTTTTAACTTTTTACATTAAAAATGTGTTTTGATATCAGTAGATAATTATATGTTATTTGACATTTTGATGAAATTAAATGCAATGTAGTGTGTTTCAATTTTAATGATTACTAATATTATTAATCAAGATTATGATGATGTTGTGTTTAATAACATGCTAACTATTGGAGATTCCTACTGGTTTGGGTGTGATCCCTCTCATGGAGCTCCTGCATGCTCAACCAAAGGATGGTGTGCCTCCCCATTCTTCTGGAGCTTTGACTCTCTTCCATTTCCTGTGCACTATGTCTTCTGTTGAGGTGAAGGCAACTTTTGATGGCCAGGAGTCATTTCCTATTGAGTTGGAGGTGGGTGTGTTGGATATGGATGGTTGTCCTCTTTTCTGGTTTCCTCTGGTGGTGTTCCTATTGAGGTGGAAGTTTCTCCTATCAAGGTGGAGGCCGAGGTTGCTGAAGAGGTGTGCTCTTGGTTTTTTGGGTTTTCACAGTATCCTCTCTTATAGAGGGGAGCTCAGTCCTCTTGAGGTGGATTTGGAGTTGGTCTGTGGTGCACTTGGGAGCTTCAAGGGGTGTCTCTCCTCTTGTGTGCTAGTGTTTTTGATTAGGTGGTTGGGTTTAATGGTGGTCTTTACCATTAAATTTCATTTTCTTCTGTTGGGTTATGGTCTACTGTTTCTGAGTAGATGGTTGGCTATTGCTGTGTTGGTTTGTTACCTGATTGTTTCAGGTGTTTTTTTATAGTCAAAACTTGGGTGGGGTTTCTGGTCTCGGATAAAACCAGGTTGTTTCTAGGCTTTGGGCCCATGCTTGTGTGTCTTTTGTAGCCTGTGATGTCTTGATTATTTTGTAGTGGCTACTGTTGGGCTAGTGGTGGTATGTGAGTTATCTTTTTTAGCAGCTTGCTATTGTTGGGATGATTCATGCTTACTGTTGTTATCTTGAGTTTCAGCTGTCTTCCTTTGTAAAGGGTTCCAGGCCCCTTCAAAACCCATTTTTTACCCCTAATCAAAACATGCTAACTATTTGATTAGATTTCTAAGTGAAATACATGATTAGATTCTTACCCTCCAAAGGGAGAGGGAGAGTATCACCAAAGAGAGGAGTATAGACTTTGAAAATAAATAGGTTTATGCCAAATGAGTTGAAAAAAATCACGTAGGTCTAAGTAATTATTTTGGGTAAGTACGTAGTCCTATCATTGATTCAATTTTGTATTTTCAAACTATAAAATAGATATATTTGACTAAATGATGATACAATGTATATTTTAGACAAATTTACATAAATTGATAGTTACAATTATTTTATCATTTCGCTAAAAATTTAAAAAATATTTATTAGTTAAACAAATGTTCAATTAAATAAATATTGTTAGACCATTAAATTTGAGCAAATAAACAAGCTCGATGATAATGAATTACTTTATATTGCTACCATTGAATATTCACCTTCACGCTTATAAAAGAATGAATAACTTCATCATATTCAATAACTTTATGAAATTATTTTAAATCAATCAAATTGAAAACATATTATGAATAGTTTTATTCTTATCATTCCTAAATACTAACCTTAATTTTATTGAATTCCACTTTGAACACCAGATAATTGATACTATGGATGTTTCAGAAAATGAATCAGAAATCATTGTTTCAAGCCTACATGGCTTTGTAAACTCAAACAATGTTGTTGAAACCATTATGGACAAATGTGAAAGAGTTGTTTGGAGCACTGTAGCAAAATTATCAAACAAATTGAAAACACTAGCTTAATGATCGAAGATTTTGATGAACTAGAAATATTGCAAATGGAAGATGTTGCAAAAAAAGTTAAAGAGGTGTATACAAAAGTAGTTGCATTTCCAAAGTTTCTCAAAGAAGTATTTCGTGATCAATTTGAAAATAAAGGGCGTAATATAGTTCTCATCAGTGAAGAATTTGTCATGTATTTAAACCATTACAATGAAGTTTTATTTCTATAGTCTACATCTTATTTTACCTTCAACATATCTTATTTAATTTGATATACTTTCAAAATGGTTAAATATGACTTATGGATATTACTTATATGATAAATTATGATACTTATGCATTTATGTATTCAAATATATGTTGCATAGTTTAGAAGAAGCTTTCTATATACATTATAGATGGATATATGGGTTTTGAATTACATTTATGACATGGATTATTAATGTTATGGTTTATGTACAAACATAGAGAATAAAAGATTTATATAAATTTGTACAAACATAGATTTATATTGTCATGGATAATATTTTGATTATTTATAATGTATTAAAGTATATGATGGATGGTTAGAATAAACATGTTTATACACTCTAACAATGATTATGGGTATGTGCAGGATCATCATGGAAAAAACAAGCCCTTAAGTGGCAAAAAATTTAGAAAAATCAGAGCTAGGAAATTTGACATAAAAATTTGAATAAGTTATCTATATTATTTCAAAAATATGTAAGAATAGAATCTGTAGAAAATTTAATGTAGTTTCTAATCTACTAGGTTTATTTAAAAAAATCTATTTGGTGAAAATTTGAAATTTCAATGCAATAGTACTTAAATTTCAAGGAAAAAAAAAATAAGTAGGTGTCCTCTAACCACCCTAACCACAATAAAATGATAATATTTTTTATAATATTTTAGATATAAGTAGAAGACTCATGTCCCGATGTGATGCATATTTTTTGTAATTTTTTCCAAGTAAATAATTAATTATGAATTTTTATTACAACTTTTAAAAATATAAAACTAGTATGTCGATACCATTTGAAAGCTATAGATGTTTTTTCAATCATCCTATCAATTAGAATTTACTTGTAATTCAAATAGAAAATGAATAATAATAATTTATTAAATTCAAAGTAAAGCATAATTTATATTGGTGGAAAGTTGAGAATCTCCTTTAAAAACCCTTTTCATTTCATCAATTTTGGGTTAAAAAAAAGTCGTCAGCCACATACCCTACAAATAACCATCATATCGCCACTTTTTGGCCCATCATGATCCTGCACATACCCTTATATGCCTTATAGATTTTCATTATATGATGGATAATTAGTGCTATGGTTTATGTAACATAATATGATTTCGTTTATTTTTAAAATATAAATATTATATATATATATCACTAATACCTCAATATATATATATATATATAATCCTAACTCTAACCATAATCCTAATCCTAACCATAATCCTAACCTAAACTCTAACCCAAACCCTAAGCCTACCCAAAACCTAACCCCATCCCTGACTATTATATACCCCTAACCCTAATCCTAATCCTAACCTTTACCCTACCCAAAAATCCCACCCTCACCCTAACTCTAACATTGTCCCTAACTACATGATATACCCTTGATCATCACCATAATCCTTACCCTAATCGTAAACCATAACCATAACCCTAACCATAATCCTAACCATAACCCTAACCCTATTCATGATGTAAATCCTTACCCTAACCATAAACCTAAATCTTAACCCTAGCCATAATCATAACCCTAACCCTAACCATTATCTTAACCCTAAACCTAACCCAAACCCTTCGCCTAATTGAACATTAATCATAAATTTAATTGAACCCTAAATCCTTAATTTATTTGAATGCTAACCCTTATCATTTATAAAATCATAACCAAATTGAACCCTTACTATTATTGAACACTCACCCTAATTGAAACCCAACCTTATTTTAACCCTACTCATAACCATATCTTTAATTCTAATTATAACTCTAACCCTAATTCTATTTATAACACTAACCATAACTATATTCTATAATTCATAATCTTATTTTACGACTAACCCTAACCTTATTTAAAATTTAACCCTAAGACTAACCCTAATTAAAAACTAACCCTAATGTTATTTGAATGTTAACCATAGTTTAACCCTAACACTAACTCAAAGATTTCCCCTAATTCAACCCTAATCCTAACTCAAAGGTTTTTCCCTAATTGAACCCTATTTTAACCTTTACCCTAAGCCTAATTAAACTTGAACCTCAACCCTAATAAAAGTTTGAACCTAACCATATTTGATCCCTAACCATAACTTATATTAAATTTTTATATTAAATATACTAAAATATTATATTTATCTAATAATATAATAAAATAATATTATATAACTAGCACTTGCAGCCGGGGGAGCTGCAAGGAATACGCTAATAGTTTTTTATAATTTGCTAAGCATTATTGATATCTGGGCATTATTGGCTTGGTTCATGCATCAGGAAATGAAAGATTTCCTATGAGTTGTATACTTTAAATTGAAACAAATTGCATATATCTGTAGAAATTACAAATATATGTAGAAATTACAAATATAGGAAACAAATTACAAATATCTGTACATAGTGATCCTCTGTACATAGATGATTTGAGGTTGTATCTTTGTACACAATGATTGGAAAAAATAGTTGATTTTTTGGTTCATACTTGAGATAATGGAGACATCATTTTTTTGATCCTTGCACATCATGGAATATAGTGATTTTGTTATGTCAGTATTTCTTTTGTTGGGTAAACAATATGAAATTAATAGAATAGAAGGTTGTATTTTCTTGACACTTATTCCAGTATGAGTGTGTTCTTTCAATGGTTGTTGGTATACAATCCTCTACATTTTTCTTAACAAATACTGATGCAAGTCCTTCGCTGTGGTGGCACATCATAAGGTTCAAAACAAAATATCGAAATCTTGGGTGGCTTGCAAATCTAGAGTCATGAAATCGCATTAAGTGTAATATATATTCATGTAGTTCAATACTCAAATTTTAATAATGGATTACAGAGAGGGATACAAAGCAATGCCAATTACTATCAAACAAGTTTATCACGATGATGCATGTTTAATGGAACTGGCACAAACAATTTATTAGAATGTGTAGTTGATTGTTATTATTAAAAATCATGTCTTCATTACTCAAAATGTAAACTTGCTCTTGTTCATAGTTTAATAATTGACATATGGCAGAGGCTTCACTGGAAAATCTCAACTTCATGGATTCTCAACAATTGTTCTTGTTGATGTTTTGAATGAAATATCATAGAAATTTGGTATTCTATTCTCACTTCTTAGGAAGTAAACAATCGATTCAATTTGAAGACAAAATGTCAATCTTACATCAGAACATGCTAGAAAATAGGAAACAATGAACTATTTAGTTTGTTGTTTATTCTCAATAGTAATTCTGTAGTGAAAGTAGATAGTTGTTATTGAGAACTACATAGAGTAACTTTCGGTTCCCCTAGTTGAGTTGCTGCTACCTCTATAAATGAAGAAATGGGATGTGATTTTGCAGAATTGAGTGTATCGACTCCTCCTCCACTTGCAGCAGAAGTGGTTGCTCCATTCCAATTCAACGAATCTCTACCAAATCTACCCCAAATTTTTCCAGACTTTCGCCAAATTGTTTGAGATGGGTTTTCTCTATTTTGCAAATTCCAATCTGCTCCTTCCATGTCTGCCCGCCTTAGCTTCGCCCTAGAAAAAGCCACATGTTAAAGCCCTAATTTTGCTTTCTAAATTTTGCAACACAAACTTGAATACATTTTTCTCCTCTTCTCTTTTGTTACGCTTCATCTTTCTTCCGTCTATACAAGAAATGCATGACACAGTTGCACACAACACGTATCCTTCTCCTTGGGACAACTGGCCACAGTCAAAGAATCGTCTTACATGCAATAGATCAGTCTATTGTAACTCAGAGGCATCGAAGTCCTGTTTTTTGGTGATGTTTTCCGGGGAAGTTTTCTGGATAGGTAACAGTTTGGTGGTGTGAGACAACTTCCTGGCGTGAGACAACTTTCTGGGCAGAAGCTCACGCATAATATAGCCTATCGACTAAATTATATATATTAATTCATGTTATGTGTTGCGTGACAACTCCTACTACCATATATATCTTAAATTTAATCTATATAAATTACGCTGAGATATATCGAGGCGTTTAATTTTTGATCATTCAACTTTAATATAGATATATTAAATTGAAAAAATAAACGCCTTGATATATCTCAGCGTAATTTATATAGATTAAATTTAAGATATATATGCTAGTAATATACCAATTATATAATTATAAATTACATAGTATAGATATCTTAAATACATCTATTAAAAAAGGTCAAGAGATGTCAATGTAGAATTATTATATTTATTTAAGAATTAATTTGCTTTAAAATTAGATTATATGCATTTTTTTTATTGTATTTCACATTTACATTTACTAGAGATATTTTATTTTATTTGCTTATAGCCAATGACAAAAGAGGTGAAATAAGCATATTGACAAAATCTCTTATTTTTTTAATTTTAAATTGGATGTCCATTTACAAGTATATAATTAATATTTCATAATAAACATAATACTTCTAAAATAACTAGCACACAAACAAATTATTTTTTAAATGTAGATATAATAAATTTATTTGTACTTAGTAAATAACAAAATTTTAAATTAAAATGAAATAAGTAAAAAATATATAAATTGATATTTCTTAACATTTTTTGAATAATTGTATGTAAGATATCTATACTAACGTTATTTTAAATAGAAATATTTCAAAATAATTTTATTTGTATTTATTAAAACAAGTTTATTTAAAAATTATTTTATTTTTTAAGAATTATTTTATTTTATTTTAAAAATATTTAAGAATTATTCCATTTGTATTTATTAATATTTATTTCATTTACTTAATAGTTATTTCACAGTTTTTGCTTTCTAAAAATTTATGCTAGTCCTTTATAGTTTTTGTTAACACACGTGTTATTACAATGTATCCCTCGCTTCCATTATAGTTATGACCCTCTACATAATTAATTTATGTTAGATTATAAAAAATGGAAATGGATTGTAGATAAATCATGCAAGTGAGAACTAAGAAATGCCAATGGAATAAAGTGGAGTTTTGGGTGAAGAAATCACGTGCATTTCTAGTCAAGAAAATCAAATTAAGCATGGAGTGGAAAAATTATTTAATCTATTTCATGCATATGGATTAATTATTGTCCTTGTTCTTAGGTTCTATTTATTGGAGGGTAAAAGTACAAAGTAGTGTTACACTTTCTAGCCAACTTATTACCACAAGTGAATTTAGTGTTTATAACTAAAAATCAATTTTGGTCAAACATATGATCTAGTAAGATTCGTTCTAAATAAGTTAAATGACATTTTAAAAAAAAATGTAAAAATACTCTTTTGTAGATCCATAAGTGTAGTTTTAAAATATTTATTTATTTAAATAGTTCAATTATTATTTTTATTTTTTACTAAAAGTAGGTTATCAGCACAAAAATATTAGGTTGATTATCATACCAAGAAAAATACCAAAACTTATTAAAAAAAATAAAAAAAATATGATGCCCTAGATAAAAGAATCAAGATTAAGATAGCATAATTTGTTTTCTATTTTAGATAAATATTTAATGTAAAGTTGACGTCGACTGGAAACAACTGTGTTTTAATTCACACACATTTAAATATTTATTTAAAAATATATATTTATTAAAATTGCAAAAAAATATATCCATGCCATAAAGTTTCCAGTTATAAATATACACAAAAAAATTGAAGGAAAAAAAAGAAAATTTACTATATAAAGTTTGACATCTCATGTAACATCATTTTTTCAGCATTTGATCACCAAATAAACTATAGTGTTAATTTATAAAAAACTATATTCAAATAATTTTTTAATTTTTTCAAAAAAATACAAACATAAAATATACTAAAAAATACACATTTTAAATTAGTTTACATCATTTCAAAATTAAAAACATATATGCCACTTTCTAGTGATTGAAGTTTAAAAGCTAGATCAATGTTGGCCATTTCTTTTATAAAAGTGTGACACAACTTTGTACTTTTAGCCTGGCGTTATCTTTAATTATAAATGAAGAGGAAAAATATGAAGCAAAGAGGATCTATATAAATTCAAGGGTTTAACTTTTGCATGAGAAAGCTAGATTGGTGGGTGTAGGATCATAAATTGTCACGATTGACAATTTCAAACTAGGTTTAGCTCCCTATATGTGCTTGGACCCACTTGTACTTTTAATTTGCCTAATTTATGATTATATTTGAGAAATCAAATTTAAATTGGAATTATTAATTAATATGTATCTAACGACACTAAAAGCCACAAAATAGGTTTGGACTTGGGCACTAGCACCCATGTCAAACCTATTTTCACCCAATTTAAATATTATATTGTCAACATTTTAACATTAAGATATTTGAATTTACATGTTAGCGGTCAATAATTAATATTGCAAGAAATTAAAGTACTTTTAAATACAAGTGATGCAAGAGCACTCGACACACATGCAATTGACATCTCTAAAAAAGATTATTGTTGGGAGTCATGGTTGATATCTGTTAGAGTAATCATGCATTAGGTAATAATTAATTAATCTTTAATTAATTATTAGTCTAATTTATTCTCATGCACTTAAGCTAAACTTAGGAGTGATTTTCTATGTTAACTAGAGAGTTATTATTATATCATTCTATCTCATTGCATGATATGTTGACACTTGTCATGATCTAATCGCTTTACCATTTAGGTTTGCTCCTATATAACACTCAACCCTCATTATTGTTAGGAAAAGGTGTGTTTTCCACCTTGCATAAATCAACACCCCCTCTTGCTCACCCTCGGTACACCCTCTACACCAACAAATACACCTACCTACACAATTCCTTCCCAGGTCCCACACCAATGGTACCTTGGCCTATCTTGATTAAAACTAACTCAAATCTCTTCACATACTTGACATAACGAGGCATAATGATCTACTCTCTATAGGGGCATTCTCCTGGGAAAAAATGCCCCTATAGAGAGTAGGCGCTAGCATTTTTTATAATTTAATATTTAATTATTTATTATGTGGTGCACCTAGGGAATCTAGGGGTGTGTGCATCACATGGGTCTAAGATTATTAGGGCCACTTTATGCGTTGTATGTAACATTGGGACATAAGTTGTAAAATGTATTTATTTAATATCGGGGAAAGTAATTTAAATAAAGTACCCAATATTAAATGTGGGGTTAATAGTTTTATGTAATGCTATTTGGTGGTTTTGTGGGAGCTTGTTTCTATAAAAGAAACTGCATGGGTTGTTGTTTAAGGTTAGATAGTTGGCTATTTTGGCTAAGGGATTGAGGTTAGATTTTGTTAGCATTTATGAGGGATGAAGCATGTTATGGGATGTGTGGTTACATGGTTGTTCACATGGATTTCTTGTAGAGGGCTTGATACTTCAAAGGTGTTCATGGAGGACTCTAAAGATGTATTGTAATGTTTATTGCTGAATAATACATGAGTGATGGACACTTTTGGAGGCTAATTTTTTCCCTCTTGAGGGTATTCCCAACGTATATCTTGTGTCATTTTTTTATGGGTATATGTTTCCTATTCTCTTGCATATGGATTCAAAGTACTTATTTGCATAGATTTCTCTTGTAGGTTATTTGGAAATTATCTTGGGTGGATACATATTTCGTTTCATTTGGTAAAAGAGCACTAAATAATGGACAAGGTTTGGAGATTTTTTAGCATGGTTTATTTGTTGTTATTTCCATAGATGATTTGTTTATGGGTTACTTTGACTATGGTAGTTTTGTGAGCTTGTGTATTATCAGATCTTGGTGGCTTGATGTTAGAGTCATTGTATACTCACATATACATCTCTTATTACTATTATTTGACATGGTTATCAATATATTTTTTGGATTTGTATGTTGCATTGTTGCATCTGTTGGTTATTTTCTATGAACCAAACTTAATCTTACCACTAACCTATGAATCTTCCAAGATTCAATAATCAACAAGGGTAAGGATTTTCCAACACACAAGTAAGGATTCTAAGGCCCTTACTTCTTCACTTTGGGCTTTGTGAAACCTAGGAGGGTAATCCTAGTAATGCAATCATAATAACATTCTTGTGTCATTGGTATCAGTAACATTACAATATACAAAGATGATTCTCATATAGAGGCTTAGCTAGTAAAAAAATCAAAAGAAGTCAACTTCTTCTCGAGCATATAGTTCACTTTTAGAGCATGAGAATGGTAAAACCTTACATCTTCATAACCAATTTTATAAAATTTGATTAAAATGAATGGGTAGTAGCCAAGTTAATCAATACAATGCAACATAAACACCTAACTTAGTCCAGTGCATTATCCTTGGAATAGAGTCAATGCAAACACCCACATAATTTGATAGTAATTTTTACATGACATTATGAAGCTTTGAAATGTTGCATTATAGTATTTCAACACTGTGTTCTAACCTTCATTTCTTACTAACATCCTAGCACTCAGTCCAATATAAATTCATAGCCATATTCAAGTGTTTACATTAATTCTTTAAATTAATAAACAAGAATAGAACCACACATCTATCTGAAATTGACAGAGACAAATAAGATAACCTTTATTATATTATTCATAATCTATAAAATTAGTACATAGGAGATTGAAACAGTGTTGAAATCATACCATTACTATTCTATAAGGCCAGTATTACCATTGAGATTACATAAGCATATTTGATAGAATCAAACCTAAGACTTATCATTAAACTATTTAGTAACTTTTACAATCCCAATGTGACCAATCCCAAAACAATTCACCCCAAACTCTTCGTAACCGGCCCTGAAATCCCATTTATAAAGATATGGGAGTGACAAGTATATCAGACCAAAATTACAATTACATTTTCATTTCATAACTCATTTCACTTGAATTTGAGATATTCCCTTAGACAGTTACATTTAATCATTGCAGAATATGGGAAGAAAAAAATCCACACGGTTCACTAAAGAAGACGAGTCAACCCTCCATAAGACATCTTTGGTTGTTGCAACAACTCTAGAATCTCTCATCCATGTAGACCAAAGAAGATTCTCCACCAGTACCAGAAGCCAAAACTTATATACCAACCGGAAAAGGCATACTTGCCACCAAAGACACGTAGTTCAACAAATCCACCTCACACTAGCCCAAAGGATTTCCACGTCAACACTAGAGACAAAAAATGAAATACATGCTGAGGAGGACAATTTTTTTGTAGGGGAAATGGTGTTGTCAAAAACAAAAACAAAGTCGGGACGCTACTTTGATTCGTCAACATCAGAGTATGCTTGTCCACTTCACGTTCACACTAAAAAATTGGAGAAGCAACTACTCCTCCCTTGTCAGAATCCTCGTGTGGTACCAAAGTGAGCAGGTAACAACCATACTCTAGATTAGTATCACCTCCACCATCCAAAGGGCTGCTAGAAATCTCAATGGGAAGGTTGTTCCTCCTCAGATAAGCCTTGTGATACTTGTTCCTTTCCTTTGTTTCTCTCATAGGCTTAATAGACTTTTTCTTTCTAAACTTGACCAATTCTTCTGAAACCATCTGGCTTCTTAAGTTGTAGCTGCTCTTGACACCACCCTTCACAACCTTTCCATGGGATTTCTTCTTCTCCTTTGGTGTTTCAAGAGCTCCTGGTATCTCAATTTCATTTTTAGGAGCATCATCCATGGACTCTAGAAGACTAAGTCTCTTAGATCTTCTAACTAGGCTAGTAGACATATTGGGTTTACTCATTTTCAACAATATGGGAACAAGAAGACTTCAAAATTGCAGACAGACCCTTCACTGGTTTCTTAAAAAATATTTTGCAGAGTAAAAACACTCTAATCCTCACAATTATTATTAACCTACGAAGAAATTGCAGAATGTAAAAATCTCACCACCCCAGGGTGATCCCACAATACTGTTTACAGTTTTTGGCCAAACTGGACACTGAAATAATTTTTTCTAACTAAATCTTCACTTTCGGTCACCTATAGCGGCTAAACCATGAAGAATTTGAAGATGATGCAAACTAGTGATTTGTCACATTTTGTTTTTAGATTCTAAATATATTTTTTTCAAAATTTTTGGAATCAGATTGCACTTATTTTTCCATCTCCTTCGAAAACTAGTTTTTTTCAATAAACAACATTTTTAAGGAGTGATGCTCACCATATAACGCATAAATTTTTTTTCCATGAAGGATAAAATTCTAATTTGTTCAAATTTAGATTTGTAACTACGATATCTAGTTCTTCCAATTGGTTAGATAGTTTTTTATTGAATATTTTTTCCTTAATCAAGTTTCGAAGTCAAACCAATTACAATTTAGACATAGGCAGACCATATAATGCATAACCTTTTTTGTATGTATCAAAATTCATTTTTTTTTGTTGGATAAAGGACTTCAATATCTTGTGCACTCATATTTTTCATTTTTTCTTTTGATAATTTGCTATTTTTCCACATGTGCAGAACAAAGAGCTTGATTTTTGGTGAAAAACCTATGTTTGATAAAACTAAAAAAATACATACATAATAGAACCAAAACATATTAAAATTATATTCGTTGGATAGCTTGTTTTGAGGACTACTATCATCTAGTTGGGTCTGTGAAGTCTCCTCCATTTTCATCCTCAACCTGAGCTTTGAAACTCAAAATTCTGGACTTTTTTGGTGCCAAAGGGTGAGAAGGTGGGAAAAGGGGGGTTTAGGCAAACCATGGGGGGTTCGAGTGAACCCCCAGGGGTTCGCTCGAACCAAGGTTTATTCAAACCCTGGTTCATTAGAACCCCCTTTCAAAACATGTTTTATTTGTGTTTTTTGGTGGGAATGGTGGGACCTGGAATTTAATTGGTTTGATCAAACCAAGGTTCATTCGAACCCTTTTTTGGCTCGCTCGAACCAAAGGGTTCATTCGAACCCCCAAAACCAAAAATTTATGCATGGGGTCATTTTTTGTAACTTTTCCTTCCTCACTTGAATTGTAAACCACTTTTATGGGTTTACCCCCCAGGATTTTAGAACTTACAAACTAACTTAGACATAGTTTACAAATAAAATAGATACGAGTCTCTACTTACCCAGGAAGAGCTTGCCACAATACTTCTGCAAAAACTTCACACCATCCTTTTCACGGACTTAGAATTTCTTAGGTTCTGATTGCAATTATGAAGAAACAAAGGCTATCAACTCCCATTTTATTGAGCAACTTGAGCATGTCAAGCATTAATTCTAGAAGAAGGCTTGCGTGAGTGAGATGACAATCAACCGCTTGATTTTTAAATCTCAACCATTGATCATCCATTAAGATAAGTTGACAAATAATTAAAATCAAGGTAATTGATTGTGAAAAATTCCACTACATGTGCCCGTTTCATTTTTTGAATTAGAAAAACCCATGTGGATTTACATCCACCATGTCTGCACACTTAATCACTCACTTTGCATTAATGAAAGCCTATCATGT
The DNA here is from genome assembly GCA_007258455.2 of Sequoia sempervirens. Lineage (NCBI taxonomy): Eukaryota > Viridiplantae > Streptophyta > Pinopsida > Cupressales > Cupressaceae > Sequoia > Sequoia sempervirens. The sequence continues at coordinate 8,449 of VDFB02001548.1, read as the reverse complement.
CATGTTTACCCACTCGCCCGTGGGAATTAATCCACTTGCAATTCATATCAACAGAACAACGAGGAGTGATCATGATTTAATCTCAAACCAATGGCCTGTACCCTACCTTATTTCAATGTGTACCATAGAAAAATGGATCATTAAAATTTTCATGGTTATTTAGGTCTTTCTCTTGTGATGCTTGGTCTATTTTGCTTTGATTTAATGTTGTAATGTGACTTATGCATTCACATTAGGTCCTAAATATTCAAATTATCATGTCTTGTGAAGGTGTTGTGAAGTGTTTTAACACATTTCTACACTTTTCTAGACTCTTTTCATTATAATTCACCTAAAAATAACCTTTTCATCACTTATCAAGTCCTATTCTAAAGTGTTGTAAAGTCTTGTAACAAGATTTCACGCTTTTCTAAGCTTAATTTCACTATTTACACCTTTCTTATGCTTTATTTGACCCCTTTATGCACTCATAAGGCTTAATTAAGTGTATTTTTGAATGTAAACCCAACAAATGATATGAAATGTGACTTAATGCCCGACACCCACTTACAAGCCCAAGGTGGAACCCATTCGCCATGGGTGGCAAATGATCCCTCTTGGCTCAAAATTCAAAATAATTCAAATTTTTTTTGAGTTTTTATTCAAAATAACCTTATGCCAGCTTGTGATGAGGTATTATTGGGTTATTAGGGCACAAGAGTGTATAAATAAGTGTTTTTCTCCTCATTTTACATCTCCCAATCATCAAGTTCACTTGCATTCAAGCACTTTGCATCATTTGATCAAACATTGATCAAGCATCTTGGAGCAGCCATTGACATAACTTGCGATTTCTTCAACAAGGTTGTGGTGAGTTTAGGACATTTGAATGTTATTTATTAATGTTTCCTTATTCATTTCATTCCATTTCTTCATTAAGGGTTTGATTACCAAAGTGGGATTTGACCAAGAAAAATCCCTATAACCTAACCCTTAACCATTTTTCCCCTTTTGTATGTGTGTTTGCAGAGTTTTGTATGCAGATTTATCAAGCAATTAGGTTTTGAAAGGTGGTCAAGAAGTCAACAAAGTGTTTCAAGTCAACTAAACCCTATTTCAAGCTTGGAGACAACCTACATTCCTTTTTCTATAGATTTGACTCTGTTAACCCAACAAGAAGACAAGTGCAGATCTGGAGCTACAGAGTTGACCTTTGATTTCACAAAATTTTGGGAGAGGAATGATTCACCATCAGTGGTGAATGAGTCCCACCTTAAGGTTGAAAAATTAGATTCTGTCAGATTCTAGTTCTTGACAACTGGAAACCAGTTTTCAGGAGTTTTGTCCAATAACAAGACTAATTCACCATCAATGGCGAATGAGTCCCACTGGTGATTTTTACTGATTTTTGCTAGCATTCAGATCATTCCAAAGTCAAAATTCATTACCCAGGTGCACTTTGTTCAACCTTCTTTCAATTCTGTTTTGCATTTGTTCATGTTTTAGTTCATTCTTGCATATTACATTATGTTTTCAAACATTGCATATTTCATAGGTTTTGCATCAATAGTAAATCAATTTCATTAGTTAGTTGCATTTACAACATTGCATTTACTTAATCACATCGTACAATCTTCTATTTGAGTGAATCACTTCAATTTTGTTGGTTATTCTATCTCTCTCCTTTTAGGTGGAAGATCTTAAGAGTGCAAGAGTAGTCTATAGAACCCCTACCACAAAATTGTTGGTTCATTTTGGTGAACCTGCATATAGAACACTTTATCTTTTTGATTTTAATTGCATCTTGCATCCTAGGTTTCATTTGTGCATCAACATCCAATTAGGATTTGCTTTTTTTTTTGCATCCTAGGGTTTCTCAAATTGCATTAGTGAAAGACTCATTTAGATTTTATTTTTTCATATCATATCATTCAAAATATAAAAATCTGTATTTGCATCCTCATCCTGCATCTGAAAAGCATTGAACTCATTTTAAATTTTCTGAAAAATACAAAAAATATCATACCTAGACTCATTCGCCACCCTAGGAAAATTTGTCCATCTGCACATTTTAAACAACACTTTCAGGCATTTTCTGGGCATTTACTACATTTCTGTTCTCTGTTGTTATTTCTCTATTTCAGTTTGCAAAATTTCTGTTATTTACATTTTACACTTTTAGATTGCATTTCACCCCTTCCTTTGTGGTACTTGTATGAGTGTTTGGTGCCCCATTGATAATACTTTCGTGAGATGAAGTTCTAGACTCATGGATTCCCACGATAGCACTTTCATTGTGGACCTTGGGATCTCAATAGCTCCTACTCCTAGTATGGACAATGGTGCATTAGGCATGGATACTACCACTCATATGCCTTCACCTTCCCATCCAATGCATGTTGAAACACAAACTAGTGCCATTCTGCAATATAAAGTGATTAGTATTCATGAAGATTTTGCACATTTACAACAAGATTTATCCCTTGAAAACATTTCCACCACTACCATCCCTTCCATAGAAAACCTTCATCGTTTGATTGAAAGTGATGATGGCTTACAAGTTATGAAAATAATTACTGAGATATACAACAAACATGCTCCTTTTGCTTCCCCATCAACAAACATTGTTGTGAGCCAAGGATGATCTCACATTCCTCCTCCTTCAACCATAGCATCCATACCAACTTATACCACTCCTCAAGTTACAACAACTATGCAACAGGTTAGTCATGTGACTCCTTCTTTCGCTATTCCAACTAGCATTCCTAGTTCTTTTGTGGCATCGAATATTCCCTCTTCCACCTTCACCCCTCTTAGTGTTCCTTTCACTTCTCCTAACATTACATACACTCCATCACCATTTTCCCTACCACCTCATACCACTTACACTGATCCCATTATTACCCAACTCTTTAACACCGTTTCATTGATGCAACAAAAAATATCCATCATTAACCAAAGTCAAAATGCTCCACCAACATATCATGTCTATAGTAGCCCATTATCCCTAGAGATCTTACGCACACAGATGCCACAAGGAATTGAAATGACTATGTTTGAGAAGTATGGAGGTAAAGGAGACCCTACTAATCATGTCAATGCTTATACAACCTTGTGCAGTGATTTTGTCCTTGATGACAAACTATTAGCCAAACTTTTTCCTAGGACCTTGAAGGACACTACATTAGAGTGGTTTTCAAATGTACCTAATCATTCAATCTGATCCTTTAATGAACTTGTGGATGCCTTTATAAGTCATTTCCAAGTCCATATGACTCCCAAAAAGATAATGGCTGATTTAATGTGATGTAAACAAAATGTGGATGAAAACGTAACTGATTTCATTTCACGTTATCAGTCATTGTATGCTCAAATTGTTGTCAAGATTCCTGATTCACATATGCAAAATATTTTTATCAAAAAATTGCATACTCACCTTCAGGATAAGTTGACTATGATGAAATTTCCTTCGTTCATGCATTTATGCACAACCCTTTGTGACTATCACAACTCGGTTACTAATCATGATTCAAAGTCCACTTCTAATTGAGATGAGAAGTCTGAGCAAAGAAACCAAAACAATGCGCAAAACTTTAGAAAACTAAATAGAGGCTTCTTACATTTCAATCCACCTTCTCCACAACCAACCCAACTTGTTCCAAATCAAGTGGTCGCTCTTAAAGCAGTCGCGCCCTTTACCTATGGGGACCTGAAGAGACAATTTACACCCTTACTCGATACTCTCCATAACATAATGAATCAACTGCTCCAATGATAGATGATCACCTTTCCTATAGTTAAATCCCTTAATACCACCAAGCCTTTACCACCCACCCTTAAACCAAATTCTTATTTTCATTTTCATCGCCAAAATGGACATGACACTGAACAATGTAAGTGTCTCAAACACTTAGTTCAAGACCTCATTGATTTAGGCCGTTTGACCATTACGGGTGTCAATGATCATGACAATATGTCCATTGCATGTCCTAATCAGAATTCACAAATATTTACCAACCCCATGCATAAACACAATGTTTCATTTGTCAAGGTTAGTGAACCTTCAAACACTCATGTGATGAACATTGATACAAATAATAAACAACCTGATATTACTCCAAATGTTACCCAAGTTAATCCTATGGATGAACTTGTGGGTATGATAGATGTTATCCCTCATAAGGGCCCAACCAATAAATCTCTTGATATTACTTTTTCTTCTCATGATATATACTTAAAAAGCTTCTCGATGGTCCTCTTTACATAGCCAACTGCATCCATGATAAGCCCACCAATGGGATATTAATAGATCCCTCCTATGGTGAGAATGTGATCATAAGAGAATTTTTAGTCTTACATGAACTTTATCAAGACGATTATAATAAACCAACTGCATGGATTAAAACACATACTAGTTTTGCATGCCCTACGGTTGGATTGATCGTACTCCCATTACAAATAGGACCCAAGACTTTGGATGTAACATTTTCTATTATTCCACAATCAGATCAATTTCGTTTGTGGCTAGGCCATCCTTGGCTTCACTCGATGAAAGCATTTCCTTTACTTGTTCACAAATGTTTGAAGTTTCCACATGACAATGAGATATTTACCATACACCATAGTGGCTTTAATCCCTTTTCATCTAAAGTTAATTTTTCCTTAGAAGCCTTTTGGCCTGGGCCTATGGAACCCATCACCCCTCAAAAATACTTCTTTTTCATTGCCTACCAAAATTTCAAAGCCAAATGAATAGTTGAATTATCTCTTCATACTATGTCCTAGTCCACTTCCGCTTCTCCTAACCTAGACGAGACCATGCTTCAGCCTGAGTATGAAATTGAACAACCAATAGAACCTCATGAGCAACCAACCATCAACACCTCCCCTTCCTCATATAAACGTCCAAGAGAAAATGAAACAAATCCCATCATGCCTCCTCACATTAAACAAGTCTATAAATCCAAAGAGAAAGTGATTGAACCATCTTATTCAGTTCCTTTCATTCTTCCCCCTCAAGAAGAAAAGGAACCTATGGTGGATAAAACCGCTCTTACATCTCAACAACTTCAAAATAAAATTAAAAGAAACTGCGATGCTAGGGAGCATAGGCATCATTGTCGTCTTCTTGCTCATCAAATGAAAAATGAAAACAACATAGACAATCAATCTCCGCCCTTGACAAAAGCAATAGATGATCACCCTCCTCCTCCTAACTCGCAACAAGATAGTACAGTCCAACCCTCACAACACAATGATCCGATTCAATAGCCACAACTCCTGATACATGCTTCCTTGGAAATAACCCTTCATCCTCTCGTCATAATCAATCTTCATGATGACGATGATGAAGAGATCACACGAATAGATGAAGAAGTGAATAATGATCTACATTTTTTATTTTCATCTACCATGAGCTTAAATGATAAATCTTCTACACCAAGTGAAGAACCTGAAACATCTCCTAGTTTGACACTTGAAATTCTTCCTTTGGAAATTCAACCGCCCTCGCAATATACTGAACATGATTGGGAGGCAGATGACTTGTTAGATGGTTGACTTGCATTCGCCTTGCTAGCCTTTTTTCATTTTTCATTTTTCTTTTCTTTTCTTTGGTGTGCTTTTATGTGCGTATTGTGTTCCCCCGTAATGTGCATTTGATGTTCTCTCTCTTTGTACACTTCCTCTATTTGTACCTCTATTCTTCTATATGACGTACATTATCTTTTCCTTTTCACTTTTGTTTTATGTTTTCCTTTTGGGGATGACGCAAAGTTTAAGACTCTATGTCTCTTTCTAAGTGTTGAAACCAATCACCTTTTCCTTTTTTTTTTTCCTTTCGGTTTTTCTTTTTGTGCTTTCCTTTTCGATGATTACGGGCATTGAGACTGCAATGTCTCCTTCATGTTGACCCAAAAGCTTTTATCTTTTCCTTTTCCTTTTCATTTTATTTTCGCTTGTGTTTTCCTTTTGGGGACGATGCAAAGCGTTGAGACCACAATGTATCTTCCATGTTGACCCAAAATGGACTTTGTTTTTTGTTTGTTTTCACTTTCTTTGTGTCATTCTTCTAGTTCCATGTGCTTTGGGTAATGATGACAGTTCCGAGCTCTTTCGTAAAAACATTGCAAGAATGAACATACTGACCCCAAATCCATAGATCCCTTATGTGTTTGGTGTTTTCCTTTTGAGGGCAGCCCCTTCCTTTCTTTTTTTTTCCTTTTCTTCACATGAAGTAGCCTTACTTGGAAACAAGCACTCAGCACAAGGCTTCCCAAGTTGGCTCTCATGTCTTGTTTTTCTTTTTGCATTTTCTTTCCTTTTCTACTTTAAAGTAATTGCTCACAAATCGGTGTGCAACAATTTCTTTAAAGTGGGGGGCGTACATTGACATCATTTCATTTGCATTCTTAGTGTAGCCTTGTCACTTCATACGATGTGTTTTTCACTTTGTGGATGACATTGGGTGTGATTCCCTTCATAAGTGTGATTTATCTTAGCATATTATATTCCTTTTGGTGGCCTGATGCGACGCACTACATCCCCTAAGTTGTGAATTTTCTATTCTTTGATTGGTCCTGTCTTGCAGAGATTAGATACAATGTTCCTTAAGTCATAGACCTCACATGAACTTGACAAGACTCCTTTGAACATATTTTACATTTTACATTTTTACATTTTATATTTTTACATTTTTTCCACCTTGCATAATGCAACTTGCATGCCTGTGGTACCTTGATCTTTGTTCATGAGTTCTAAGCATACATAGCTTTTCTTGTCTCATGAAGCACATACCAACATTTTCCTTCGTGATACCTTGTTAAAGCTATCAAGAGGTATAAATTTTATATGGTTGAGCGGGAAGCCCATTCAACAACACGACTTTCCCCATAGCCACCTATGTGTTTGTGAGTACAGACCAACTAGTGTATGTTTCCCACCTTTTGAGTCTTCTCACCCGACAAACCGTCATAAGTTCCATTGCCCCAGAGTGAGTATACATTATTTTTTTCTCACAAACAACCTAGATCTTATCCACAACTAGTTGGATAAACAATCGAAGCTTAATCTGATTCTTTCTTCTCTCTTTCTCTTTCACATGTATGTTCCTTTGTTCTTATGTTTAGTTTGCCATGGGATCTCCATCCTGGGGGCTTGATCATCCCTCTTGATCATTGTAATTCCACCTTTCTAGCATAAGTGCATTTGGATCCCTCTTGATATCCATGACTAATTTAGTGTGAGTTTGAAGCAAGTTCATCCTCTCACTAAAGTGGGGGCTAAATGTACCATAGAAAAATGGATCATTAACATTTTCATGGTTATTTAGGTCTTTCTCTTGTGATGCTTGGTCTATTTTTCTTTGATTTAATGTTGTAATGTGACTTGAGCATTCACATTAGGTCCTAAACATTCAAATTATGGTGTCTTGTGAAGGTGTTGTGAAGTGTTGTAACATATTTCTATACTTTCCTAGACTATTTTCATTATAATTCACCTAAAAATAACCTTTTCATCACTTATGAAATCCTATTATAAAGTGTTGTAAAGTCTTGTAACAAGATTTCATGCTTTTCTAGGCTTAATTTCACTATTTACACCTTTCTTATGCTTTATTTGACCCCTTTATGCACTCATAAGGCTTAATTAAGTGCATTTTTGAATCTAAGCCCCACAAACAACATTAAATGTGACTTAATTCTCGACACCCACTTACAAGCCCAAGGTGGGACCCATTTTCCATGGGTGGAAAATGAGCCCCTCTTGGCTCAAAATTCAAAATAATTCAAAATTTCTTTCGGGTTTTTATTTAAAATTACCTTATGTTGGCCTATGATGAGGTATTATTGGGTTATTAGGGAACAAGAGTGTATAAATAAGTGTTTTTCTCCTCATTTTACATCTCCCAATCATCAAGTTCACTTTTATTCACCAATTAGCATTTAAGCACTTTGCATCATTTGATCAAGCATTCATCAAGCATCTTGGAGCAGCCATTGACATAACTTCGTATTTCTTCAACAAAGTTGTGGTGAGTTTAGGAAATTTGCATGTTATTTATTCATATTTCCTTGTTCATTTCATTCCATTTATTCATTAAGGGTTTGATTGCCAAAGTGGGATTTGACCAAGGAAAATCTCTATAACCTAACCCTTAACCATTTCCCCCTTTTGCATGTGTGTTCGCAGACTTTTCTATGCAGATTTATCAGGAAATTAGGTTTTGAAAGGTGGTAAAGAAGTAAACAAAGTGTTTCAAGTCAACTAAACCCTATTTCAAGCTTGGAGACAACCTATAGTCTGTTTTTTACAGATTTGACTCCGTCAACCTGACAATAAGACAAGTGCAGATATGGAGCTACAAAGTTGACCTTTGATTTCACAAAATTTTGGGAGATGAATGATTCACCATCAGTGGTGAATGAGTCCCACCTTAAGGATGAAAAAGTAGATTTTTTCATTTATTCCT
>VDFB02001546.1:0-34836 GCA_007258455.2 Sequoia sempervirens | reverse complement strand
AACTTTTAGGCCAAATTGCCAATGCAACATTGTCAAAATGCTCAAATTGCCAAGATTTGTCTAGGAACTCATAAAGTTCAAGACTCTAAGCCAAACCTACCCTAACACACTCTCAAAAACAACCTAGGGACTTTATATCATAGTCCTTATTCCCTTGGTGGTTGGCTAGAACCACCTACAAGCCAAAAATCACTAAGATCTTCCAAAAGACCTTAAGGTGCTCCTGCACCAGTTTGGAGGATGAAACTTGTTTGGATTTCTGAGGGAAATTTCACAGAAAGGTTGCATCTATATGCCAAGCATAGTGGATTTTAGCATCCCAATATTTTTCTAATTTTTTTTTTTTATCATTGTAATCTTGGTTATGAGCAAACAATTGAAGCAAAAAAATTGTAATCATCAAGTGAGTTATTTGAATTAAATACTCTATTCCAACCAACTTATATGTGTAGATCTATTTATCATATGTGAATGTTTTAGATCTAAATATCTTGTTTAAATGTTTTGTCTGATTTTCATTGAATTATTCCAAATCTAAGAAATTTTTATGAATAATTTAGTTAAGGATCATTGCATTTATCATTGAGCCTATGGTCAAATGTTCTCATCCTATGACATAAGTCTTGAATTTCTTTAATTAGTTCTGACAAGTCATGACCTCTTGATTGGGAAGGCTATAATTCCCCCATTCATTCAGACAACTAGATGTATGTTTGTTGACAATATCAAATAAAACCTCCAGCCAGGGTTTGCTAGTGTATGAAGAAGCAATGCATGAACTTTTATTTTTGATTTGGGCTAAATGTGATTAGGACAGGCCCTAACAGGGTTGTATCAAATCCCAAGAGAGAGATATGTTGAGGAAGAAAATAGAGAAATTATAGTGAAAATGTGCATTAGCATGTCTCATTTTATTTATAGAAGAAAGTACAGTGCACAACACTCAAGCAAAAGCTAAAATCCATCTATGAAATAAATTACTCACTATCAAAACTAACCTTCAAATTAAAGAAGAATTTAAGAAGCTATATTTTCATATAACTTCTTCAAATGTATTTACATTATTGTACAAGGAACATAAAATATTAGAGATGCACTTTCCAAGCAATGTTGTTTTCCTATTAGTTTATGTAAAACATAATTATTATGGGGATTCTACTTAAGATTCAATTAATCAAGGAAATCAGAAATGTTTTGGAGTTTTGTTCTACCAATGCAATTATTTTCTATACTAGCCATTATGGAGAAGCGGTTTATACAAATAATTGAATCTTCTAGTCAACAAATGGTCACAACATCTTGGGATGGAATGATTAAAATATGGAACATTGATGAAGGCAGAGGTAGTTGGGAAACAACTTTTGGCTCATCTAAGAAGACACAAAGTGCCAGTAATTATATGAAGAATGGTCATATGATATATTATTAGTATTCATATGGGAGTCTAGCCATATTAATTTTTTTTAAAAGGTGAATTTATGTTATATAAAAAAATTGATGGTTACAAATGGACCACCAAATTTACTAAGGCATGGAAAAGTTGACAAAGAAGAAAATCAAATGTTGTAGGGTTAATCATATGAGTATCTAGTTGTTACTTATGCAATGTGAAATAATGCTTTGAGTTTGAAAGATGTGCAATGCAATGTAATCAACAATATGAATAAACTACATAATATAACCATTCTTTTATGCTATTGTACATCAAGATATTTAACCATTGCTGACTTGATTAAAATTTCAAAGAGTTTAATTATGCACATGAGGAGGGAAACTAAATTTTGATTGTCAACTTCTATATATCAAATTATCCAATAATCTTGAGTGTATCTCCATATACAAAAATGGTATCAATGCCAACTCAAACAAAGTTTTACAAAATGTGGCATATGCCATCTCAATTTCTATTCAAAATTTACATGCCAACATGTCTATCCCATCCTAAACTACTAGTGGATCATCAAAATGGAGCCTCTTTAGCTGGACTACCAAGGTAGCTGCACAAGAAAAAGTCAAACCACAATTGAGATTAGTTATACTATATAATTCTAAAATTGAATAATTAACATAAAAAATCAATACACATTGACTTATAATTGAACCTTTAAAATTAAAATCTTGACACTAAATACGCCCATTTGAATGCTCGAGTCCTAGAATATACCCCTCTCAAAGAACTAACCAAACCAACTTTTGTAACGTCAATCTATATATGTAAACAAAAACATGAAATTGATCCAAGTTAGCATAGAATTGTCAGTAATAAGAACATATTTACCAAGCACAAAATAAAATAAACACATACCTCTTTAGGTTGATCTTTTTTTGTATCTCCTTTAGGTGTCTCAACACCTTCTCCTTCAGGCATTTAAATACCTACTCCTTCGGGTGTTGTGGCACTTATCAACAATGATGTATAGCTCACAACTGCCTATACATAAAAATGACAAGTACATATGAAACTACAAATCTATGTCAATGTATGCATAATCAATAAAATATCTTATAAATTTTAATTCAATCAAATTTGAGTTCAATTACCTTTCCCTTATCCAACATTGTGCCTCCATAATCTAGAGAGCGTCGCACCTCGCTCGCACTAGGTGTTTACTACAAGTAGAGAGTAAGATAAACATATAAGTTAATATATAATTTCATTATTGACAATTCAAATGACAAGCAAATATACAGTAAAAAAATGTAAATGAGTGAGTGAGAAAATACATACTATGTGTGTGTCAAGGCCAAATGAAATGGCCCTAAGGGTGCTATCTGTCACCTGTGTGAGCTCCTCCTCAGACATTAACTATTAAATAGACCATGTAAATAAATATTAGTACTTGATACTATCTCTTATTAATATTCATTTAAAAAAAAATGCAAGTTATGAATTTACACCTTAAATGTTACCTGTGTAACTACTCCAATGTCCACCTCTCTAGCAAGAGAGGACTCTGTAGGGTGTGCTCCACTCCCCTGCGTGTGATCTGCTATAATCTCCACATCCTAGATGTCATAATCAGAAGTATCTAATGGTTGCTCAGGGGGCTGTACAATAGGACCCAAACATATTTGTTGAACATATTGTGAAATATGTGGTACACAACATGTGACCCAAGGGAGCATGATGCAGTAGCACTAGATCCATCGCCACATCACCGGGGATCATGGTCGAGCCATCAAGAAGCATGGGAAAACAAAAAGACCACTCAAAGAGTGAATGGCCCGATAGTTTGTGTGGTTGCATCCTCGTAATATCTCGATGTTGTACCGGTGGCGGAGGAAGGGGAGGATGGGGAACATGTGGGCACCTAACTACTCTAGCTGCCCCTAGCCTATCCTGAGGCATACCTCTACCAATGCTCGAAGGGTTTAACGTCAAAGTTACATTATGATGCCCTAACAAAAACTCGATATAATTTTTTAATAAAGTAAAAGGTACATCAAGATTATTGTTGGGTGGTTTATCAAAACCATACACCAACGATCCCAAAAGTTATCTACTATGCCCCTATGTGTGCACCATTTTATAGAAAGTTTTGGTTTGTTAACATTAACTGGCAAACCAAGTGTGGGGCAATAAATAAAGAGGCTATTTGGGATTTTGTTATTTGAGATCTTTCACATCATCATAAGACATTCCACATGCATAATATTTCCTCATGGTTTCTCGCCATGAATGAAATGCATTATGTTGGGTGGAGAGGGTTTCTACATTTGTAATTATTCCTGTCAATGTGGTTGACATACGGGATAATCGAGGGATTTTCCTATAAACATCACAAATGCCCCTCAATTGCTCTAATTTTTCATGAATTAACTATTCAATTGATGGTTGTGGAGGTGGTGGAGCATTTGGAATTTCTGTATTTTGATTCTCAGCTGGTGGATTTTCATTTTCAACTAGTGGAATTTGTGCATTTTCATTCTCAGCAGCCATAATGCCTGATTAAAGTTAAAAAATAATTAATCTAAAATTAGACAATATAAATGAAACACTATTTTTAAATCAAAATCCATTAAAAACATTCATTTTTTTATCAAAATCTATTTTGAACTCAATTGTTTCATAAAAATTCAATCAAAAACCCTATTTTGAAAAAAAATCCACAAAAAACATTCATTTTTTTATGAAAATCCATTCTCAATTCAATTTTTTCATAAAATTCAATCAAAAACCCTATTGTGAAAAAAAATCCACAATAGGGTTTCATTCTTTTATCAAAATCTATTCTACACTCAATTTTTTCACAAAAACTCAATCAAAAACCCTATTTTTAAAAAAAATCAACAAAAACCATATGAAATTATTCAAATCTAAATGAAAATTGAATCAAATCAAATGAAAATAAATAAACTTACCTTTCCAAATCGAATTTATCCTATATCGGATATCTGTTACGCGGAGAATGGATGAACTGTGCACCCGTGGGTTTTCTTCTCAGCCAAATGACTTAAAAAAAGCGACAAAAGTTTTAATATATACTTTTTACAAATCGGATATCCGATTTGTAAAAGTAGCTTTGGTGTTTGCTATGGTGACACCCGAGCCTAAAAAAAGTCAACACCCTCTTTTTGCATTTTTTCAATCGATGAAAGACATGTTTTTTTCCTCATTGCCACTTTTTGGCCCATCATTAACCTGCACATACCCATAAAATATTTTCAATATTAAGTAGTACATTTGCATTTACTATTTGCAAATTTTCATTTCGGTTGAACAATGCCCATTAAAATGGTGCATCGAAAGTCATGCTCGCAAAATATGTATATTGCTATGTCGATGTTTTAGGGATTAATTTATTAAAAGCAAATTATTGATTTTTTTTGCTATTTTATCATTGGCTGCTGGTATTTTCGTCGTGGTTTTGTCAATTTGTAATTTATTTAATTATTGCAACAAACTTTGCTATTGGAAATATTTCATGGGTTTTTTGGTATAGTCATGTCTTGGCACCCACTGTTTCTAGTGATGCATGGCGTTTTATGCAGTACATTTGCATTTACTATTTGTGAATTTTCATTTATTGTGGGTAGACTAAAGTGTAGGCATCATTAGTGGCTTATGGTGTAAATTTTTAAGTCTGTCAAGCAAATTATTATTTGCGTTGTTTGTTCATTTTCTCTAGTTGTTTGATGAGGCTAAAATTTATATCTGTTGAGAGTGTTTACATCTATTGTGTTGGAAGCGACAAAGGTGGAGTTTGTAAGTTCTTGTATCTTTTACACTTTCATTTTTGTGTTGTCTACTCATTTGCTCTGATTGTTCGATGAGGGTGAAATTGGTACCTTTTGAGAGGGTTTATGTCTAGCATTTTGGAATTAGAAAATGAGACATTTGTAAGTTCCTATATCTTTTACAGTGTCGTTTTATAGTTTTTTGCATCTCTACATTTTATGGGTTAATGCCCATTATTTGCTATTTTTGAGAAAATTTATGAGTTAGTCTCTCTTGTTGAGTTAAAGACTTAGTATATTTATGAAATTTTTGTTATAGAAAATAATCCTTTGCTTGACAGTCTTAAAACTTGACACTAGAATCCAATAATGACGGCTACAATTGAGCCCAATTACAATAAATGAAAACTAGGCACTAACAAATGGTAAATGTCCTTGTTAGAACGCAAGGCATTGACAAAAACACTCAGTGCAAGGAGAGGACTATATCAAAGAACATTACAAAGCCATGAAATATTTGCAACAACAACAACAAAGCATTATCAGTTGATGAAATGAGTTTGATAGATTCAAGTGTAGTTGGCATGCATGCATGGAGAGAAAATATTAGTTCAATTCTTAGTTGTAGGCAGCAGAGAAGTTGACATTAATGAATCATTGTGTTAAGCCTTTAATTCAACAACAGAGACTAATTCATAAAAACATTCAAAGACGGGGAGGAATAGACATTAAGCCATAAAATGTAGAGAGCAAGAAACAATAGACAAGAACTCATAAAATGCAAAGATGTAAAAAAGTATAAAATGATAGTGTAAAGGATACAAGAACTTACAAGCGCCTTGTTGTTTGCTTCAAGTACGATAAACATAAACCCTTCCAATAGACACATATTCCACTTCCATCAAATAATCTAAGCAAATGAATAAATAACGCAATAAATGAGAGTGTAAAAGATATAGGAACTTACAAATGCTTGCTCTTTTGCTTCAAATACGATAGATATAAACTTTCTCAAGAGAAACATATTTTTCCCTCTTCAAACAGTTGAAGCAAATGAATAAACAATACAAACTATCCTTTGCTCCACAGACTTAAAACTTGACACCATAAGCCATTAATGACACCTACAATTCAGGCTATTTGCAATAAGTGAAAGTCAGGGACTAATGAATGCAGAGAACAATAATAGAAATTAATCCATAAAATGAAAAGCTGCAAAAAACTCTAAAACAACACTATAAAAGATATAGTGACTTACAACTGCCTTGTTTTTTGCTTCTAACATGATAGACATAAATCCTGTTAATAGACACAGATTCCACTCTTATGAAATAGTCTGAGGAAGCGAATATACAATGCAAAAACTAACAACGTAAAAGATATAGGAACTTCCAAATGATTGCTTTTTCATTGCCAATACGATTAAAATTAACTTTCTCAATAGACACAAATTTCACCTTCATCAAACAATCAATGCAAAAGAATAAACAACACAGATGAAAACTAGGATCTCTATATGCATGATGTCATTAAAATGTGATGTATGGGTAGAAATAAAGGATGCGAAGACATCACTAACATTTGAAAGCCATGTAAAATTTTCAATAGCAATGAAGCATTACGGATTGTCTAAATTTGTCATTTTCTGGTGCCAAAAAATGGTTTGTAATAAAAAAAGGCCCATCATAGATGCAAATATGTAAAAAATTATAAAGCGACACTGTAAAAGATATAGCAACTTAGAGACACATAGATTTTCCCTTACAAATAAATACACATAGACCTTGTCAATAGACAAAGATTTCACCCCCATCAAACAATCTAAGGAAATCAATAAACGATGCAAAACATGACAGTGTAAAATATATGGGAACTTACAAAGGCCTAATTTTTTGTCTCGAATAAGATAGATATAAAGCCTTTCAATAAAGACATATTTCACCCTCATCAAATTATCCATAGATCTTTTTTTCTTGGAAAATTATCCATAGATCTTGTGAATAGAGCATAATACCCATAGAATAGATATAAACCTTCTCAATGGAACACGTTATCTAAAAAATGACTTTGAGAATCCGTAGGAATTTCCAAGCGAACCATGCTAGGGAAATAGGAGCTGTGAATATACAAATTGTACTTATCGCAGTTTCCATGCATCTGGATAGCATTTATCACCATCGAAGCTCCTCATGCTGGTTGAAAACATGTTTGAGAAATCAGGTAAACCAGATCAACTTCTTTCCAATTCCGCCCATTTTGAACTTGAAGGAAATAGGTCTTTTACTATATAACTTTGTTTTCAAGACAATAGACATAAATCCTGTCAACAGGGATAGATCTCAGTGTCATCAAATAGTTAGAGGAAGTGAACAAAGTATGCAAAAAATGCAATGCAAAAGATATAGTAACTTACAAATGCCTTGCTTTTTGTTTCAAATATGATGGATATAAATTGTGTCAGTAGACACATATTTCACTCTCATCAAATAATCTGAGCAAATAAAATCCTTTGCTGGAAAAAATGAAAACTTCACACCATAAGCCATTAATGACACGTGCATTTAAGTCTACTCATAGTAAATGAAAATTAGGTACGAATAAATGCATAATTCCCTTGTAAAAATGCCATGTGTACACAAAAATAGTGGGTGCAAAGAGAGGACTATATCAAAGAAAATCACAAAGCCATGAAGTATTTCCAATAACAAGAAAAGATTAGAGATTGATTATATTTTTCCATTTCTTGTGTGAAAAATAATTTGTAATTGGGAAAATACAAAAGCACACAAAAAATACCAACAATTGATGAGAGAATACTTAAAAAATTTGTAAAATGTTTGGGTGGTTAGGAAAAATCATTTTGTATTAATGGAATGTTTGTAATAGTACATTGACTTATATAATGCAAAGATGTCAAAAACTATAAAAGGAGACTGTAAAGGATATAGGTACTTACAACCGCCTCACTTTTTGTTGCCAACATGATAAACATAAATCTTGTCAATAGGGACATATTCGATGCTCATTAAACAATTTGAGCAAGTGAATAAACAAGGGGAAAATGAGTGTAAAAGATATAGGATCTCACAAATGCCTCCTTTTTTGCTTCCAATGTGATAGATATAAACTCTCTGAATAATAATCCAAGAAAATGAATAAACAATGCAAAGAACCCTTTGCTCAACAGATCGAATACTTCATGGCATAAGTCATTAGTGACACCTACATTTTAGTCTATTCACAATAAATGGAAGTTAGGGACTATATAAGCACAATGGCTTTGTTAAAATAGAATGCATGGGCAGGAATATTGGACATGAAGACATGACTATATCGATGAGCATTACAAAGGGATGTAATATTTCCAATAGCAAAGAAACATTAGGAATTGAACAAGTCTTCCACTTTATCACGCTAGGAAAAGTTTGGAACAAAATAGGGCACATTACAATTGTAGGTATGTAAAAAACCATCAATTGCCACTGCAAAAGATCTAGGAACTTACATATACCTCGTGGTTCATTTCCAATACGATAGCCATAAACCCTGTGAGCAGACACTAATTTCACCCTCATCAAACAATATGAGCAAATGAGTAGACAACACAAGAAAATGACAGTGTAGTAGATATGGGAACTTACATATGCCTCGCTCTTTGCATCGAACACAATAGATATAAATTCTTTCAATAGAGACTAATTTCATTTTCATCAAACAATCTAAGCAAATGAACAAGAAACACAAATTATCTTTTGCTTGACAGACTTAACACTTGACACTATAAGCCATTAATGAATTGTAAATTCATATAAACTATAAAATAACATTGTGAAAGATATAGGAAGGTGTGCATACCTTGTTTTTTATCCATTTACAATGAATGAAAACTAGACCCAAATAGAAGCATAACATCGTTGGAGACAAAAGACATGTTAAGAAATAGATTTCACTATCGTCAAACAATGTGAGAAAATAAGTAGAAAATGATAGTATTGTAGATATAGAAACTTGCAAATGCCTCATTTTTTGTGTCTAACACAATAGATATAAACTCTTTCAATAGAGACTAAATTAACTCTCATCAAAGAATAAGAGAAAATGAACAAGAAATGCAAGCAATATTTTGTTGGACAAAGTTAAGACTTCACACAATAATCCATTAATGAATTGCAATAAATTGTAAAATAACATTGTGAAAGATATAGGAAGGTACATAGTCGGCAGAAGACTAAACCACTTGATACCAGAAAATTTAGATTGTCTATCAAAATTTCTATATGATTATATCATATATTTAGTCTATATAATTTTCTATCTTCAAATATTGACCGTCAAATTTAGGAACTACAAATATGAATTTTAAACATAAATTTGTTTAGATTGTTGTTCAACTGCCCAAAGATACAAAATTCTCCTTCCTTTATATTATTATCATGTGAAAAGTATGAGGCAGACGCATCAAAGTGCTCTTACCCCGCAGAGTATGCAGTCAAAAGTGTTATAAAATTTGTGATATTTTCCATGAATTTTATAACACTTTACTACATTCTACGGGGAAAAAAAGCTCCTTTGTTTCTTCATCCTAGCAAACTTAGATGCAAAACATGTAAGAATCAAGCCAAACTCAAATACAAAACGTATAAGAATCAAGCCAAACTAAGAGATCATGAATGGGGCTTGAGAAGCACTGAACCGACAAGAATGACTAACGTGTATTTGAACAATGAACATAAACAATGTTTTGTTGGACAGAGTTAAGACTTCACACCATAAGCCATTAATGAATTGCAAATGCATATAAACTATAAAATAACATTGTGAAAGATATAGGAAGGTACACATGTCTTGGTTTTTACCCATTCGCAATCAATGAAAATTAGACATAAATAAAAGCATAACGTCCTTGGAGACAAAAGACATGTTAACTAGCATCAATAACTATAATATATTTTGGGATGAAATTGATAGATTAAAATTGTAGTGTAGGTTCTTTCATAGATAGAATGAACAATTTCAATGTTTGAACAAACAATGTGATTCAAAAAATTTACAATTTATTTTTTAACTTTATTCAAAATAATATGTTTGTGGTGTCTAAATGTCCCCATCACCCTAGTGATTGACTTATGAAGATTTTGAAAAATAGAAATTAAGTTATTCAAAATAGCATTGCAAACAAGCCTAGAATCATTTTCCTCGATAAATAATTCTTGGGAGGAACATGTAGTGTTCATGCATTTTGGAAAATAGAATCTAATCACTTCAAAATAGTGTTGAAAACAAGGCGACAATCATTTTTCTAGATAAATAATTCTTGGAAGAATACAACATTGTATGTAAAAGCATCACACATTTTAGCAGACTTTTTCTATTTCACATAAAAGCAATATTGAATCGCTATAGTTTTCGTTTGATCACAAACATGTATTGCTGTGATTTGTAGAGAGTAAAGAGCATTACACATGGAACGTTAGTTATAACTGTTTGTGGAATTGCAAACAAAGTTGTTTACATCTATAGTATGTATGTTTCAAACAGATAAACAATCAGTTGTGAAGTTATGTGGTGCATATAAGAAGTCAAAATAAACTAAAATATAAATTATAACTATTTATGAAATTGCAAGCAAAGTTGTTCACATCTATACTATGTATATTTGAAAGAGATGAAAAGACAATTGTCAAGTTATGTGGTGCATATAAGAGGTGAAAATAAACTATCATACTAGTCTTGATAAAAGCATTAACACGGTTGTCTTGTCATTGACATTATCAACAATAGCTATGTTGTGTAGGCTCTTGGACATTTTTCTAATTCATATTGTTTTGTACTAGAACATTGTGTTTCTTGGATCCTGCTTCACAATCAATGAGCATTACACTCCTCACAATGTAGTTGGTTTGATATGCTATCAATGAATAAGAATAAAAATTTGAATAGTACAGGGTAAGCACCTGTGCTAAACTGCAAATGTTTTTTCAAGTTGGTCGAGATGCCTTGTTGCTTCCTTTAGTGATAATTCATATGATGCAATTATTGACTAACTGCAAGCGTGAATGTTCCTTGTAGTCGAAACTTCCACAACAAGAACAATGCTAAAGACATGTCTTTCTTGTAATTTTGAAATGGAATTGTAGCTAGTTGGGGGAAGTTGTTTCATAGTTGTTTATGCAGATAACAGTACATAGGTCCATCTATTGTTTGAATAGTGCATTGCAGGAAATGCACATATTCAAATTTTGTGTTTGCGCCACATGTTGTGCATCATGCAACATCATTGTTTGGCATTTGTGTAAAAAAAACTCTTTGTTTACATGAAGTGCAGATTGGTTCATATGGGGGCAAGTGGAAATTTTTAGGTCTTAGTGTTCTAGTCACCTACAATGGTAATGCAAATGTAATCAATGACAAATTATAGCAACACGCTATTTAGGAAATTCATGATTGCAAGGCACACATGACAAGTGCTTTGTATCAAAAATTTATACTATCGTGTAAAATGTAAATGATTCAGGTGTTTGCTTCCATGTTTGAGGAATTCAATAGTTGCAAGGAGGCCTTTATAGATGCATCATTGAGTTTGTCAATGAAACTGGATTGTGTTGTTTTCATCAAACTTGTGCCTTTTGGCCCAGAATGAACAATATTTCTGAATGATATGAAAGGTGTTTTTGTTGATGTCATGATCAGTTGAAGTGTCACATAGAGCTTTGTATGGATGATGGGGACTATAAGTTGTAAAATACACAATTTTCGAGATGAAAAATTCCAAGGGAAATCAATTTAAGAATTTGATGGTATTGAATTAGAGTAAAAAATTGTATGTTCAAAAATACATACATTAATCTAATCAAATAGATACAGTTCAAATGTAAATGTTGTCAATACAAAAAAGCATTTTATAAGCAAGTTTTTTGTATGGAAAACAAATTGTAAAAAGTCTTTCATAAATTTCAAAAAGTAAAGTGCTCAAATTCTACGATGTCGACATGAATTGTGCAAAACATCTTACAGTGGCGAAATCATCTTGGGTCTCTCCATGTTCAACTTGCAACTCATATTGCATTGGTGCTTGATGATGACTAGTAACAACAACACCAATTGTTCTAATAGAGTAGCTATCATCTAATTGGATGAGTTGCGAGATGGTTGTCTCAGGAATCAGTCTATGTTCTTTACAGACTTTTTCAATGGGTTCAATGGTGCTTCTAGCAGTTAAAACAAGGGAATAATCAGCATACCCTCTTTCATATTTTATTTTTTCTAATGAAAAAATTTGTGAAATAGACACTTGTATCAGGTGATAACAATGGAAAAAATGTATCAATTAGTTTGTTGTTGTTTACAGTGATTGTCATTTGACCATGACTGTCAAATAAATCAACATGCACAATTGTTGCTTTTGGTGGTGTTCCAGTATTTGTGGTAATAGCAAGGCCATAAATGGCTAAAATATCACCTTCAAATGCTAAATTTGATTGTTTTGTGCATATGTCAAGGATGCTTGATGGCTCTGCAATATCTGCTTTTAATCTGTACATTCTAATTTGAGCAATGACAAAAACTAAATTGATAATTAAACATATAAAGAGTCAACCTATATATGACACAAATGAGATATAGTACTTTCCTCTTTTCATCTTGTTTTTCAATCGAACGATACATCTTCTACTGTGCAGGAAATGCGGTTTTTGTTTTTCAAATGTTTCTGCAAAAATATGCAATGAGATATTTATGTGAAGCATGTATTAAAACAAAATAAAAAGAAAACATTAATGAAGTCTAATATGATTTTGAAGTTTGTTGGTGTCAAATGTCAAGTATTTACCTATTTTTAGATGCTTTAGATGCTATGGTGTAGGGTGGGAAATGCTAAGATATATGTTGTATGAAGTAGCAAGAGATATGTAACCTCCAATCGGCAATTTAGAAACTTGATATGCATACAAGAAATATTATATGGTTATGTTGCAACCTAGTTCTATGATGCCTAAAAATTATGATTTTCAAATAAAGAAATGAATGGTGTGCAATGCTTTAGTAATATTTTGCATAATAGCATACCTTCTTCAATAGTTGTGTAGTCATTTGCAATAGCATAGTCATGCAAGATATTTCCAACAAATGATTGATAATGTTCTCTTGGAACAATAGGCAGACCTGAAATTTGCATGAGTAGAAAACAGGAGTGAGATAAGAAGCTCTTAGCGACTACATTGGATAGTATAAACAACAAACCGAATAGGACTTAGTAGAAGCTATGGAATCAATTTAAAAAGTTCTTATCCATGAATTAAATATTATCTGGATGTGCTTGAAGGTAGTTTTGTAATCCATAATAAACTTAGGTTTGTAATTTGTTTCTAATGAAGAAACATATAATGTGAAAAGTCTTAGCAATACTATGCATGATAGCATACCTATTTTAGAACAGATACATGGTGACTTGCAATTGCATAATCATGTCAGAGGTTTAGAAGAGCATCCCTGGTAGTCCTAACCAAGAACAATAACAAATTCAAGATCTGCATAAGCAAAACAATGAAAGAGTAAGTATTATGATTAGAGGCATGAATAGTATGAAGAAAAATTGATGCAACAATTCTTTTATACTCACAGAAATTGCAAGTTGGTTTTTTGCACCAGTGAGCAACAATAATAATAGCACACTGTAGAGAGAATGTTGATAGTAAATAGTTGTAGTTGCAAAACTATATATGCTATGTACTAATGACTAGAGCTGAAGGGATATTGCAAAGTGGTCTGACCAATATGTATCTAGTACTCTAAATTTGACAGTAGCAATTTTGATGTTATGTATCCAAAAGTGATCCAACAAACTGCCTACATGTGTTGTTGGCTTGTCAACAATCAGTGACAATTTGTGTTGTTCCATAAATTCAAGAAGTGCTTTTGGTCTTGTGGATTCTAACATGTCAATATTAAAGTCTCTAGCAATAATCGATTTTGAATTAGGTGGCAGGGTGATCCCACAATAGTGGTTTAC
Organism: Sequoia sempervirens; assembly: GCA_007258455.2. Classification (NCBI taxonomy): domain Eukaryota; kingdom Viridiplantae; phylum Streptophyta; class Pinopsida; order Cupressales; family Cupressaceae; genus Sequoia; species Sequoia sempervirens. The sequence continues at coordinate 20,651 of VDFB02001546.1, read as the reverse complement.
AATTTTTGGCCAAACTGGACACTGAAATTATTATTTTTAACTAAATCTTCACATTCAGGCACCTATAGTGGCTAAACCGTGAGGAATTTGAAGATGATGCAAACTAGAGTCTCCTCAAATTTTGTCTTTAGATTCTACAAATATTTTTTTCAAAATTTTTGGAATTAGATTGCACTTCTTTTTCCATCTCCCACGAAAATAGGTTTTTTTCAGAAAACAACATTTTAAAAAAGTGACGCACACCGTATAATGCATAACTTTTTTTTCATGAAGGATAAAAATCTAATTCTTTCAAATTTAGATTTGTAACTCCAATATCTAGTGCTTCCACTTGGTTAGATAGTTTTTTATTGAATATTTTTTCTTTAATCAAGTTTCAAAGTCAAACCAATTATAATTCAGACATAGCGCGACCATATAACACGTAATTTTTTTTGTATATATCGAAATTCAATATATTTATTTTTGTCAGATCAAGGACTTCAATATCTGGTGCACTCATATTTTTCAAAAAAAAAAATTGATAATCTACTATTTTTCCACGTGTAGAACAGAGGCCTTCATTTTCGATGAAAAACCTATGTTTAATAAAACTAAAAAAACAAATACATAATGAAACCAAAACATATTAAAATTATATTCGTTGGATAGCTCATTCCAAGGACTACCTGATTCTAGTTGGGTTTCTGAAGAATCCTCTATTTTTATATTCAAACCAACCTTTGAAGCGTAAAAATTAGGTTTTGTTTGTGTCTAAGGGGGAGAATCAGGGTTTTGGGGGGTTTGAATGAACCCATAGGGGTTCAAGTGAACCACCCTAGTTACATGTATTTTGATTTCTTTTTAGGCAGCAAAAACATTGAATGGGTTCGCTCGAACCCTAATTGGACTGAACCCATTTTTGGTTCGTACAAACCTTCAAGTTCGTACAAACCCCTAGAATCAAAAAATTTGTCATGGTGTCATTTTTTCTCAATTTTCCTTCCTCCATCAAATTGTAAACCACTATTGTGGCTTCACCCGGCAATGAGGTAATAGTGGTTTGTATAAAATTAAAAAGATCATGAATAGGTTTGTTCAATGTCAAGTACAAATTTATGATGCGCATAGTAATATGCATATGCAATAGGTCAATGGTTATTGATTCTAGATATTTTGTTGAAAAAATCTAAAAGTTTTGCACTGAAACTATTTTCTTACAACATGTTAATAGGCCATGAATACCTGTTGTAGTATAGAAATTGTATTTTTTTGTCAAGGAAGCCAATATGGTTGAGCAGATTATGTTTGGTTTCTTGGAAGCAAAGGACAGTTGCTTAGAGCATATCATGGTTATGGGTTATTTCTTGTGCATGCAATGCAAAGCTACATGTATTCAAAGAGCATATGATAAAATGATTTGGAGAGACAAACAAAAGGTTGTGCTCTACTTTCCATTGTGCTGAGGCCATAAGGTGTTGCATTTCGCCATTTACTTTTTTTGACACTCTAAAGTTTTGTTGTTGCAGCTTATGCATGAGATACAATGACTCAATGTTTCTTACACATGATAAAGCAGTGTACACAAGGCCATGTTGATAGACCTTACATGGATCAAAATCAATTGCGTCCATTGTCATGCCTTGTGCTCTATGAATTGTTCATGCACATGCAAGTTGCAAAGGAAATTGTACTCTAGTGACTATTTTTGTACCTATTTTGAATTTTCTAATGATTCTTGTTATGGGTGTCCAAGAAGGCATAATACAATTTGTGTATAGATTTTGCATTCTTTTTCAACACAATTTTCCAATAGTGGAATCATTGAATTCTATCCAAATAATGTCTTCTTACTTGGTTGTATGCAATTTGAAGATGCCATCTGCACCATTGACTAGTCCATCTTTTGTATTAATGTTGCAAGCGACCAATTCAACCAAAATGTCTTTCTTGAGCATAATTGTGCTAGGCAATGATGATTTCAGAGGTTGACATTGAATGTTATCAATTGTTGTATCATGTTTATCAATTGCAAGTAATACATAAAGCTTTGTTGATAAGTTGTCTAGAATTTTTTTGTTGTGCATGTCGACTGATGTATTTCTATGAAACAAGTATGGAAATCATGGATCATTTGGAGGTGTCTTATAGCACATTGCATTCAAATATCCAATGTCTTGATTGTTTTTTTGACCAATCCTGGTGCAATTAAGTATGGAAATTAAATGTTGATTTGTTTTTCTAACAACGCTATGTAGTTCAAAGCACTTAACATTTTCGGTCCAAAAGGTGTATGGCATTTTCTCCTTATCTATTATTGGTTCTTCGAATATCCAAGTATCACAAACATATTGTGCTTGTATGAAATCACCACATAAAATGGTATTTATGTTTCCAGAAGGTTTTTTTGGTGTGTGCTTGATTTGACGAAGTCTTCTATCAATGTTGTAAAGCATTTTTGAACCAATCAATGAGAATTTATCAATAAGAATTTTCATTTGGTCTAATTTTTTGCTCAGGGCATCGGCTATGTTTGAATCTAGAGGCAGCATTTTTGAGGAGTTGCATGGAAATTGGAAGATTGAATGTGCAGTAATGCCACCTGCATTGAATGTAGCTTTTCCTGTTGAAGCAACAATAATGCCTTTAGGCTTGAGTGGTTCACTATCTAGTTGTTTATCATAGAATCAAATCATTGCCTTGAAAATTATTTTTGTTGTGAAGGTTTTCCCTATGCCCGCCCCACCTATCAAAAACAACTACAATGCTTTTTTTGGAGCAAATATTTTTGCCATTAGTATGTCCTTTACAATTGATTGTTGTTCTTTGTTCAATTTTCTTCATAGTTTGTAGTATTCTTCGTTGCTTAATAGAAATGGATGTGAAATCTATGAGAATAGTTTTTTGCAGATAGAATCCTTGAGCTTCGTATTCTTCATATGGTTCAAGTCACTTATGATGTCATATTTTTCCATGTCATTTTCCTGATTGCCTATACTGATTTCATATGCAATGTCTATTGTTGGACAATTATCATTTTTAGCTTTTGTGGAGGCTTCATCAATGTCACCCCATTTAGGAACAATTTGTGCAGTATACAAATTTTTGATATTTGCAATTTGTGCTTTGTTTGCATTGAACACTACACTCCATGTTTCATATCCAATTAACAAGGTTTGTTCACTAGATCTAAAAGGTACATACAACATAAGTTTTTCTCTACAATAATTCTTAAGGTGAATGTGTGGATATCTTACATAGCATATGATCTATGTAGTTTCTCTTCTTTGCAATTTTTTGGGGTCGCCAGAGTAAAAAGCAGTGTATTTAGCCAATGAGAAATTGTCAAGAGCTTTTGGTCGTTGCATGTATTTTTCTATTATAGATGCACACATGATGTTTAGAATCATCTTTCTCTTTTTCCAATAGCTTAGGGCTTTTTAACATGTTCACTTTGCTTTCTAATGGTGCAGTATTGATAAAAATAGTTTTCCATGAGCATTTACATAATGGCAATGAGAGAATGATATGAACAGCTTGACGATTGGACATTTCTTGATAGTTAAGCAATGCATTTCCAAGCTTTCGTATAAATTTCACTTTTCCATCATAAGCAACGTTGCACTCATGTCGCAATTTTTGAAATGCTAGAGATAATGTTCTATCTTATTTCGTCATATATGAGCTACAGTAAGATGCAACAACGTATGCGTCTAAAATAAATTGCATATCTATATTTTCATACCATAGTTTGGGCACTTTCTTTGAAAAAACATTTATCCAAATTTTAGATGGGTCTCTTTTCAACATGACAATTTTGCGTGACAATGTTGATCAAAGCATTGTAATGTAGTCATTTTCATCCATTTCCAATTCATGCAAGAAACTTTGAAATGAAAATTCCTTTATGTAATGTTTATTTTCTAGTTGCTTAAAAAAAAAATTTATTTCTCCTTGACTGTAGCATCAGGCACTGGAACTGGTTCTAAAACTGTTGTTTTGCTCATCAGAGGCAAGGGGAAACTAAATCTACAATTGAGTTTTTGAATTTCTTGCAAGTCTTTGTATGATGATGTGTTTGCATTTTGGCAAGATTTGTATCAAGTAGCATTGAGTCACATGAAATATACTTTTCCACAAAGCTTTCTATTTTAGTATTTGAGCAATTTCCATATATAGGTGCATCTTTTATCCATAGCAAAAAATGAACATGCTGATTGCCTCAGTTTTGGAATTCTATAACAAAAGAATAGTCTATGACTTGTTCGAAGAGCTCATGTTTTTTTAGCATCATTTTTTGAAATGCGTTGACCTTGTGGTTGAAATAATGACTACAAAGCATTGGATTTTTTCTGATTTCGAAATTCAAGTCCTTATCTTCTATAGTTTCATTACACTTTGATTGTTGTAGAATACATATTTGGTGCAAAGATTTGCACAATGGCTCCTAGAAATGCTCAGCACTTGTTAATGTCACAAAAAAAAGTTGGAGGTACCAATTGTCTTATCATTACAAATATATTATTTTTAGTGTTTTCTAGATAATAAAGAGAGGTCCAAATGATTTTTAATGTTCTATAGCCCAATGGAGATCATAATATTTTTTCAAGTTTTGTTGGATTACACACATCTTTTGCAAGAAATTTCTCACCTTTCAATTTAGTTTTCCATATGCAAATCCATGCTAGTGATGATCCTTGGTGAATAATAATTTTAATAGTCTTAAAAAATATATTTGTTATGTGTGTTGCAAAGTCATTGTCTTTATGCATAAGCTCCCATTTTGCAATTTTTTGGTACATTAAATTTTTAGTAATGTTAGTTGGATGAGTTGAACCATAGAAAAAATTCGGGAAGTTAATCTCCTCTACATACATGTCTTGGAAAATACCAAGAGGTTTAAACCCTTCTGATAGCATAATTTCAATGATTGTTGTGTCAAGGTCTTTAACTGATTGTGTTTCATTAAACCAATGTATAACTGATTCAGTTATTGGCTCCTCATCATCTTCAGACATGTCATCTTGCATAGTCGGTTCTGTTTCGAGATCTTTTTGTATTTGTATTGTCATCTTTGCCAACAACTCATGCCATTCTCTATTTATAAAGATTTTATCTTTTTTGTATAATGGTGTTTTGGATAGTGCAATTAAAGCATCCATGACTATGACAGGTCTAACATTTCCTTGTGCATATGCATTATCATATTCTAGCTTTTGTTTCAATCTAACTACTACTGTTGTGGTTTCATCTACTTGCCTAGGCAATGCTTGTTGCACTTTATCAAAATCTATAGGAACATTGATAAATATCCCGAGCAAGCCATACTATGCTCGTTTATATCCCAATTGCCTAATATATGCAAAAGCTATGCACAAAGACACAAGCCTTTCCTCTGGAGAAATCAAATAATGAACATCTATTTGTGCATTCCATCTTATTCTTGTAGGTGTGGAAAAATATGGAATCTTACAATCTAGTGTGGCTTTTATACATTGTTTGCAAATGGGTTTCCCTGTTGCTATTTTTTTTTTCATACATTTGAGTAAATATCAAAGATAAAGCTTTTACAAGTGCATTGTCAACTTTACAAATGTTGTGATGGAAATGGAGCATGTCATAAATAGAGCATGATTGAGCGGGTGTGTCATTTATCATTTGTGGGTATGAGTTAAAAGATTTTTGAACTACATTGTTTTTTTGTGCGAGTTCCTTTTGCTTTTGCTCGAACATGATAAGTGTTGTTTTTCTTCTGGAGCATAGAATATTTATATGGTCTACGTTTCAATTTTTCCAAATGTAAAGCATAACCCTTTTGTCCACTTCGTATTTGTCTCTTCAAAAAAGGTAATGATTGTTGTTGCATTGGATTTTGGCTAGAATCACAAAATTGAATTTTACTAAGTGGGTAGGACTAAATTATTCTTGTGGCATTCATAGTGGGTAGGACAAAGCTAGATGTTGTAGTTTGTGGAACATTTGCATGGGATGCTTGTGCATTCCAAATTTTTGCTTTTAGGGTGTGTAATGTCTCATGCGATCTAAAATTCACTTTAGCTGGTGTATGTATTGTTGAAACTATTTGTTTTTTTATGAGAATCAGTCATATTATTTGTTGTCTTTCATTTGAATGTGCTTGAAATATGTTGAACAGAAAGTGGATCCTTCATATGAATGTTCTAAGTCAATTGTTCTTTTTGTTGAAGTGCTTAATAATGACAATGGCCCAAGCTACTTGGAAAACAAACTAAGTTCAAATTTCTTCTTGGCTTCATGCAATTAGGGTATGTTTTGGACCTAGGAAATGGAGATGCTTTCCATATGTGTATTGTTGCATCAAACATATGGGATAGCCATAGTGCACAAAATGTAGACCCTTCAAGGCCAGTTTCTACATATGGCATCCCAATTCTGGAAACCAATGATTGTAACTACAATAGATGATTGTTGCTTTGTATGCTAGATTGACCAAAAGTGTCAAAACAAGCAATTTCATATTTGTTTTCAAATTTCAATGCATTGGCCAATGACTATGCCATGAATAATCGCAAAGAAATTGGATCAAATTGTTCGGGAAGCAAAAAAGCTATAGCATCAAACATGCTTTTTCCACATGTACTAGCAAATGTAGCCACTCTACAAAGTCCAATTGTTTCAAACGCATTTCCTGTTGCATGCCAAATATTGTCCAAATTGCAGTATGTGATGTGCAAGTGTGGTTGGATATTTTCAATGTAGTTGTATGTATTTAGCCATGAGAACACAGGCTCATAGTGGCCAGTAGCAAGAGTTGTATCATGGAAAAGAATTGATATTGTAGGATTACATGCATCCTTGTTGAAATATAAGTAGATTTTTTTGTATGTTAAATACCAAATGCATATTGGTATGTTTAGCCAATATGCTAGCCATTTTAGACAGAATGTGTCACCCCAAAGCCCAGTTTCACCACTATTATTGATTTATGTGGCTGAAAGCTTCATTCTTCGTAGATACATGTTTTTTTGTTGTACATTATGCAAATTTGTTAGCATTGTTGGATGCAAGTCAATATCATAGGACCTTAGAGCTATAGAACAAAAATTGTGAAGAAAATTTAAGAAATGATCCATGAAACCATTGCATAGTTGTATCGATGTGTAACGATAATGAAGAAAAACATGTATTGTGTCAAATAGGAAATCACCAACTTTGTAATTGAACGAGTCTTTTCAAAAACAATGTGCATAATGCATAGCTCCATTGATTAATGTGCAAGGTGCATTCACACTTGGTTTGTAGGTTTCTACTACAATTGGTTGTTGTGATAGTTTTTATCTTTTAACACAGTTGTTTGCAATCATATTGGAAAATTTCATGTGAAAGGATAAAAGATACAAATTGTATTGACACTACTAAGTATAGTAATTACTATTAAAGAATGTGTGAAGCTTGAAGTATTGAATACATATAAAGAAGAATTAAAGAGGCAATTACTCACCATGATCAATAGCAATGCAAGATTCCTAACTATAGCCTTTGATTGACTATTGCACACTAAAAATCCTACAACACAACAAAATCTTAATATCAATTCATGTGACTAAAATAAAACTTGTTTTAGGACTATTGAGCAAAAAGAGAAACAAGTGTGATTATGTATTACTCACATTCATCAACAACAATGCAAAATGTGGCATAATATCACGGAATTGGAAATTCTATGTAGTCCATAGTTTGCAAAAAAGAAACCAAATTAATTGAGTGGTGGCAAATGAATTCAGCAAAAGCAAGGTAACTGAGCGTAAGCAAATAAATCAATCAATTTTGGTAGTAATCTTGTTATAATTTTTAACTCCATGTATGGTTTGAGTCTAGATACATATATGCGTACACATAGACTATGCATATATATATAGACATGTATATACATATGTATATATAAATGCATATATGTATTAATACAGTTGCAATCTTGGAACTTTTAAGCAAATTTTGCACTATTAATTTGTAAAAATCAGTAACTTTTCCAAATAGAAGGCTATTTATGTTTTATCTATTTGGTCCAAAAAACCAATGGACAATGTGCAACATCGAAGAACAAAAGGATATTATGCCATGTCTATGTGATGTGGGAAGGGAAACAGTGAAATGCAATATTTAAGAAAATTTTGTGCTCTCAACTCCCAAGGAGCGGCAACTTTGCACTGTCCAAGGCAATTCCATTGTCTCAACATCTAATTAGCAATAGTGTTTCAAGGTCCATGGATAATGTTTTACCAAATTCTTGCATTAAAATTGTATTTACAAAATAACAGTTTTCCTTGCTACTATAAGGAAGCTAAGGTAGCGGAACAACTTCCTACACTAATCCTTGAGAGGAGAATAATGCAAAAATTTACAAATCTTTAACAGTTACAAAAACTTAAACAAAAATAAACATAAATATCATGCATACCACAACACAATGATTTACGTGGGGAAAACCCTTTCAAGAAAAACCCCACACTCCAAAAGTTTTCCAATATATTATTTAGTAAATCACAAAGATTACAATATACTTGCAAAGCAAGCTTCTCATAGGAGTATCACCACTTAGAGATCAAGAGATAACATGACCGCTATCAGACTCTTAGAATACATCACCTTCTCTCTATCATAGCTGTAATACAACGCCCTCATAAAATATAGTTACATTCTAGGGCAAGACAGGCCAAAAAAATATTTGTCATTAGATCTAAAACCTAATAATGAACTATCCAATTTTACAATATATCCTTTATTTAATGTATGTCAGTCATTCTAGAAGTTTCCTAAAAAATTTAACACGCTCACATTTTGCTTCGTGATGCCATTGTATACACCTATCAGTGTAACTAGGAAACACATATATAAATATATATTCATCTTATCAATAATAAACTACATATAATTGCAAGGTTGAGACACATTTTCCCATAAAATCTCCCACTTTTCGAACACCTTGCAAGAGCAAAGTGAGGGTGTAAACATTGTCTCTTTAATTGCCAGGGGACGAAAGGCCCATAGTCTCTGAACACCATCTAAACTTCTCTATGCTCACATGATTAGTTAAAGAATGAGCAACATTCATTAAAGTCTCTACCTTAACCAGCTTCACCCTACGATCTTCGACCATATCTCTAACAAAATGATATTGTGCATCAATGTGCTTGGTCCTAGCATGAAATGTTAGGTTCTTGGCTAGACATATCGCACTTTGACTATTGCAATAAATTTTCACTGCACCTTGTTTTATACCAATATTTGAAAATAGTCTCTTAAGCCAAATGGCTTCTTTACAAGCATGAGTAGTTGTCATATACTCTACTTTAGTACTGGAAAAAGAAACCACAACCTGCCACTTACTCATCCAACTAATTGCACCACCAAATAAAGTAAACACATAAGCATTGGTGGATTTTCTGCTATCAACATCACCTGCCTAGTCTAAATCCACATAACCATGAATATCAAGGGAAAATTTGTCTTTTGTCATATAACTATGATAACATAAGGAATAATCTGAGGTGCCATGCAAATATTTGAAGACCCTTTTAACTGCATCCCAATGAACTCTACCAGGATTAGACATATACTAGAAAGAACTCCCACTGCTTGGGCAATGTCTGGTCTAGTAAAAACCATAACATACATCAAACTTCCAACTGCACTCTGGTAAGACATTTTGCTCATGTCTTCCATCTCTAATGGGGATGTTGGACAATCTAAAATAGATAACTTTGTTCCAGCTGAAATAGGAACACACACTAGTTTACAATGTTGCATATCAAACCTTTGTAAAATTGAATTCACATACTTACTTTGGCCAAGCCATAGCTTTTTGTTCACTCTATCTCTTTTAATTTCCATCCCAAGAATGTTTTTAGTTGTACCAAGATCTTTCATTTCAAATTTAGCAACAAGTTGAGATTTCAATTCTAAAATCATACCTTTCCCTTTGCCAATAAATAACATATCATCAACATATAATGTAATAAACAGGAAATGGTCAGCATCAGTTTTATAATAAACATAATGAATTGATTTAGAATGCTCAAATCCCAAACTCAACACATATATATCAAATTTCTGGTACCACATCCTAGGACTTTGTTTTAAGCCATACAAAGATTTCTTCAATTTGCAAACCAAATTTACATTTACCTTTCACCATGTAGTGCTCTAGTTGTGTCATATAAATATCCTCCTTCAAATCACCATGAAGGAAAGTATTTTTTACATCCATTTTCTCAACCTCTAAATCAAAAGAAGCAACAATAGAAAGCAAAAATCTAATGGATGTCATTTTTGGAATAGGAGAAAATATCTCACCATAATAAACACTCTCAACTTGAGAGTAACCCTTCGCAACCAACCTTGCTTTATATTTCTCAATACTTCCATCTGAATCAATCTTTTTCTTGAACACCCATTTACAACCAACAGGTTTTCGTCCTTCAAGCAATGGTACAAGATCCCATGTATCATTCTTTTTCAAAGATGTCATTTCTTCATCCATAGAAATCTTCCAGTATTCTGCACCATTCATACCTAGTGCCTCTTCTATAGATTTGGTTTCATACATGTTAGTATTCAAAGAAAAAATACATCTTCAATCATCAAGTGAATACCTTTCAGGTGGTTTTCTATGTCTTGTGGACCTACAAACAAGTTGAGTTGGAGGTTCTTCCTCCTCTTCTAAAGATCCAAAGCTAGATGAGCTCTCCTCAACTTATTATCTATCGTTGGGCCTTGATTCAACTTTCTCAAGTGTAGAAGGAAGTTGAATCACATCTTCTTGTTTACTTTTTTTGGCTGCAATGTAACAGAAGAAGGCTTAGTTTCTCTAAAAAACATACTTCTACTATGTATTACCTTTTGTGCAACATGATCCCAAAGCTTGTATCCTTTCACACCATAACTACATCTGATGAAAATACATTTCATATCCTTGTTCTCCAACTTTTTTTGCTTCTCCTTTGGCACATGTGCATATGCCTCGTAGCCAAAAAATATAATATGTCTTAATGAAGGCTTGCAACCCAACCATGCCTCTATAGGAATTTTATCAACAAGAGCTAATGTAGGAGACCTGTTAATCAGATAACAGGCAATGGCAACAACTTCAACCCAAAACCTTTAGTCTAGACCAGCACCACTCAACATACTCCTAGCCTGCTCCATCAATGTCATGTTCATTCTTTCTACAACTCCATTCTGTTGTGGAGAATACAGAGTTGTCTTATGTCTAGGAATACCTCAATCTTTACAAAATTTATCAAAATCATTAGAGAAAAATTCACTGCCATTATCAATTCTCAAACATTTTATTTTCTTTCTAGTCTACAACTCAACCATTTCTTTAAATTCTTTAAATCGACTAAAAACTTAAGATTTACTCTTTAGGAAATATACCCATATCCTTCTACTATATTCATCAATAAATGGAACATAATATGTGGATTTACCAATCAAAGGAAAATCTACAAGACCAAACACATCATAATGAATAAGATCCAATACACCACAAGATTTATAAGAAATCGAGTAAAACTGAATGCAGTTTTGTTTTCCATAAATGCAATGCTCACATAAATCAAATTCAAGATTACAATCAAACAAACCTTCAACAAGGTTTTTATTTTTCAAGGTCCTTAGACCCTTTTCTCCAATGTGGCCAAGTCTTTGGTGCCATAACATAGTTTTATCTATAGGTAACTTTGTCTTAGAAGAAAGAGCACCCTTGGGTACCCAAAATCCATGACCATCTACTCAAGGTGAAACCATCACTTCTTCCATAGACTTGATTTTCACAAAAGTACTATTGCACTCAACAATACATGCATCAAGCTTATACAATGTGCCATATCTAACACCTCTAGCAATCACCATAGAACCTCTGACCATCTTGCATCTTGCATCAAAAAATACTACCTACGCACCTGCATCTATTAGTTTTCTCACAAATAACAAATTTTGTGCTAATCCAGGGATATGCAACACACCATTAATCCTTTTTATTCTACAATCAAGAAACTTTATTTTAACTTTACCGCGACCAACAATGTCTGAATGAGAATCATCACCCAAGTACACCTTACCTCCATCAAATTCTTCATATTCACAAAACCAATCTCTATTAAAGTTCATATGAAAAGATGCACCTAAGTCAATTAACCATGCATCATCACCTGCATGAGTTGCCAAAGCTGCAATGAATGTGTCACCATCTTCCTTCTCAAACTCATAATCATAATCAACTTTCTTTATTTTATTCTTCTTTTCTTCTTGCATTCCTTACGAACATGTCCAGGCTTACTGCAATTCCAACAAATAACTTTGGACTTTCCAGTTTATTTATATCTCCCGCTAGACTTGGATTTGTCATGTTTCTCATTCTTTTTGCCTTTTTCCTTAGTTCTTCCATGAACATTCAAGGCCTCCTTGGCAGTGATGGATACCTTTCTCCTCATCTCTTTAAACAGCAAAGAACCCACCACATCGTTAGTCTTTAAAATAATAGTACTCTCAATAGCCATAACAAGAGAATCCCATGAATCAAGCAAAGAACAAAGTAGGATCTGACATTTCACTTCCTCATCCATTTTAACACTAACTAATGCCAACTAGGCCACTAGCATATTGAATGCTTCCAGGTGATCTGTAATTCGTCCACCCTCTTCCTTTCTCAAGGAGTACAACTTCTTCCTCAAGAAAATTTTGTTCACTAAAGATTTGGCTTGATACATCTCACCAAGCTTCTTTCATAATTTATGTGTAGAGGTCTCCTCATGGACGTTAATTAAAACAAAGTCTGCAAAACATAATCTAATTAGACCCTTGGCTTTATGATCCATAACATCATATTGAGCAACCTAAGTAGGATCTGCAAGCCTTGAAACATTCTCATCAACAACATCCCATAGATCTTGATCTATTAATAGATCCTCCATCTTCAGCTTCCACATTTCAAAATTATTTCTAGAAAATTTATCCACCTCTATTCTCCCTGATGAACTTGGCATCTGAAATTCCTACAACAAGATCACAAAGTATCTTTTGCACAAGCCTGGGCACTCAAACCTAGATTAGTCCAAAAAACCCAACCCACAACTGAAACCAAAGGTGATTAAGCTCTGATACCACTTATAAGGAAGCTAAGGTAGCAGAACAACTTCTTACACTAATCTTGAGAGGAGAATAATGCAAAACTTTATAGATCTTTAACGTTACAGAAACTTAAACATAAATATCATGAATACCATGACACAGTGATTTACGTGGGGAAAACCCTTTTAGGAGAAAAAACCCACACTCTAAAAGCTGCTCAATATATTATTTAGTAAATCACAAAGATTACAATATACTTGCAAAGCAAGCTTCTCACAAGAGTATCACCACTCAGAGATCAAGAGATAACATGACCGCTATCAAACTTTCAAAATACATCACCATCTCTCTGTCGCAGCTATAATACAACGCCCTCATAAAATACAGCTACATTCTAGGGAAAGACATGCCAAAAAAATATCTTCCATTAGATCTAAAACCTAATAATGAACAGTCCAAATTTACAATGTATCCTTTATTTAATGTATGTCAGCCATTCTAGAAGTTTCCTAAAAAATTTAACAAGCTCACATTTCACTCCATGTTTCCATTGTATACACTTATCGGTGTAACTAGGAAGCATATATATAAATATATATACATCCTATCAACAATAAACTATATATAATTGCAAGATTGAGACACATTTTTGCAATAGATATGATTAAAAATAGAAGCGTAGCACTCCAATACAGACTTTGGTGACTAATTACTAGTAACTCAAACATAGTAGTAGTGACCAACATCGATGCCTAGATAACCACAGAGGTTTCCAATTTTGTGAAGCTGGCCAATTTCTATAGTCTCTACTTTCTGACCATGAACATCATCTTGCCAAAGGTTTCTTCTTTATCACATTTGATTCCTATAGCGAAACAAGGTCCATTACAAACAATTGAAAGCAATTGATCAAGTGCTTTTATGTATAACTACAAATATAAGTGAAATATTCATTGAAATATGCAATTTACCAAATATACAAAATATCTTTGTTGAATGACACTGTAATAATATAGAAGTAGAAAATAACAATAGTGGATAGAGCACAAAGTAGGACACTTGTAAAAAGTGCAAAAAGAATATAGTTGCAAAGAATAGAACGGGAAAATAGGCTTGATCATGACTATAACTATAATCTAGTAGATTTTCTATATTTAACCAGAATAATTTTCTTGCAGGAAGAATAGGCCATGATTATATAAAATAGGAATTAAAAACAGAGTGAACTTACAAATTTAGACCATAGCATGTTATAAACTTGATCTACTATGTACTCACATACGCAGAAAATGGTTTGAGTAACAACCACCACTTGAGAAGAAGGCACCTATCAATCTTAATAATAAATAGAAAATCTATATAACAATGCATTCCAATTTCCAACTCTCAACTTTAGCACCAATTTTAGACAAGGCATGTGAAATACTATGAACAATGCAACCTATCCAAAAAAACATTTGAAGTGAAGACACGTGTATAGCAACAAAACATTAACAATGCATAAGCCTGTTGCATTTTGCTACACAACAATCAGGTTTTCGATATATTTTGCGAGATTGTTTTCTGCATAGTGAACTTTGGCCTTTCTTTGCAATTTTCTCATTGGATGTTTTTTTTCCTCATGCTTTTGTATAATGTTTTTCATGCATTGATGCTTATTAGTGCATGCACTAATTTTTTCGGCTAATTGTTGCCTATTAAAATGGTGCATCAGGAATCATGCCAAATATATATATATGTATATCACTATGCTAATGTTTTGGAGATTAATTTATTAAAAGTAAATTATTGATTTTTTTTGCAATTTTCTCATTGGCTATTGCTATTTTCGTCATGGTTTTTTCATTTTGTAATTTATTTAATAATTATTGTGACAAACTTTGCTATCGGAAATATTTCATGAGTTTTTTGGTGTAGTCGTGTCTTCATAGCCACTGTTTGTGGTGACACGTGATGTTTTAAGTAGTACATTTGCATTTACTATTTGTGAATTCTCATTTATTCTGAGTAGACTAAAGTGCAGGCATCATTAGTGGCTTATGGTGTGAAGTTTTAAGTTTGTCGAGAAAAAGTATTATTTGTGTTGTTTATTCATTTGCTCAGATTACATGCATAATGCACATGCATCAAAACATCCATGGTAAATCAGACATATATTGAACATATTGACATCCCTCAATGTCTATCATTATTTCATGAATACACAATTAATTTGGATTAGAAAAATACAAAACAATGACCAAAATATCAAAATCTAATGACAAAATTGCAAAAATAGAGATTAATCCATAAGAACACTTATCGATAATGAGCAACTAAGATTAAACCATTGCAAAAATGTAAAAAATGATTCAAAGGATGAAATATGTGTCTATTGAGAGGGTTTATGTCTATCGTATTGGAAGCGAAAAACGAGCCATTTGTAAGTTCTTGTATCTTTTACAGTGTCATTTTATAGTTTTTTAGATCTCAACATTTTATTAGTTAATGTCTATTATTTGTTGATCTACACACTTTCTAGGTTAATGTCTACTCTTCCCTATCTTTGAATGCTTTATGGATTAGTCTCTATTCTTGACTAGAAGACTTGTAGTACCCCTCCTCTTGCTAGTTGGATTTATTACTTTGCTATACGTTCGTTTGCTACTTGTGACTATGATGACACTGTTATTGTTGATATGGTTAGTTAGATGCTAGTTGATGCTGTATTTCATTTTGGACATGATTACCTTATATGACATTATGGTTGATTATATCAGTTGATTTTCTGAATTATGATATGATGCAGTGTTTTAATTTAATATGTTATGAGATGATTATTAGTTAGAAATGTAATTCATGGATTATGTTATAATTGTTAGAATAGGTGTGACGAAGGACAATATAGCATCACTCGTTCGCGAGTGCCCTGTTATGTTGCGATTCCTTCTCACAATGCAGTATCTTGATTTAATGCTTTGATATATATGTATATATGCACATGTACACAACTTCGTTTGTATGCAGGATTGCAGGTATAAGTCTCGATTCCACCTGCTTCGGCAGGACAGGGCGAGCACCAAATAACCCAACGGATAAATGTTGATACAGAGGTGACGATGAAGCCCTCCCATTCCATGATGTCAGGTCGTCTCATTTGTTTGGTATAGTTGTTTTTGTATTATTGTCGTCATTGTGTGTCGTGTTATGTGTTTTGTCTTATTTTATTTATGAGGGCATTTATAATTATGATCTATCTTAATGATTGAAATAAATTATTTATTTTAATGCTAGATTAAATTGTAATTAAATATTTAAATATTTTAATTATTTTTAAAAATCTTATATTGCAATTAATTAATAATTAAATATTAAATGTGGCTTAATTATTTTAATCAAATAAATTGGTGGTGGATAATTATGAGAATAATGTATTTAAAATAAATATGTAATGTGATGTGCAAGAAAAGTGGTAAAAATAGAAATTAAAGCAATAAAACAAATAAAAGAAAGAAAAGATTATGAGAGCAAATGAGAAAAGAGATCTGGGTAAAAAGCTTGCTTTTAAAGAATGATTTTTCTTTTATTCTTGATTTTTAGAGTTTTTGAGAAGAGAGGGATATTATCTTTTAATTAATTATGAATTTTGGGAGGTTTACACACACAGAGATTAGGGATGGAGAGGGGACACAAGTTATTATGTATTTTGGAATCTGAAGAGAAAAGGGGATGGGATTCTTTTGTTTTGTTTGGAGAGAGTTCTTGAAAGGAATTAGAAATATGTTACTGGTGTTGTTTTGGAGAAGTCTTCTGAACAAAGGATTGGATTCGAGTTCGAGCACAAGAGTTTGTAGAAGAGATTTCGACGCTGGAACGAGAAGCTTTGTGTAGAGGCCATCGGATTAAGGCGATCAACATCAGATTTTCGAGAGCGCAGGTCTCCAGGTTCCACCTTCTTCTTCCTTGTCTGTTTTAAATCTGTAAAGAAGAGAATACAAATGTGTGTTAAAATCAATCTTGTTTATAAAAAGAATTGTGTTTCTGTAATTAAATAAATAGAATATCCGTGACAAACTCTTTGAAGAAACATTGATAACAAAGTTCATATGTTAAAATTCCCAATTTATCTATGATTGATCATTTGAAAACGAATAAAATTTGACTTTATACTCCTTTTTATTTGAAACTTTAAATATTGATATATATGTTATTTTTATATTGAGGGTGAAATCTGCTATAAACCCTGTTATTGCTGTGTTCTAAAAAATAGAACTCTGTAGAAATTGTATAATATATATATATATATATATTCATGTATTTTATATCTTATTGAAAAACTGCTCGCCAGAATCCGTACCCGGCTAAAGGACGGATTTTATTTTATAAAATAAATTAAAAATAAAATAAAAATTATAAATGAAATTTTATTAAAAAAAAAAAAATTGAAATTATTTAGGAGGGGGTTGGGTCGGCCTGAGCCGTACCCGCGCCCATCCCCTCTCTGCACACGGCAGCCCCTAGGACTGCCACCGCAGTCCGAAGGACTGCTGTGCAGTCCGAAGGACTGCGGTACGCAGTCCTTTGGGACTGCGCGCGGGCGGTCAACAAGGCCGCTGGCCTTTGTTTTTTTTTCTTTTTAAATTTAAAATTTTATAATGTTATTTTGTTTTATTTATAATTTGGTTATATATATATATTTTTTAAATATTAAATATTAAAATTTATTTTATTTAAAATAAAAATAAATAAATAAATAAATAATTATTTTATTTAGTATAATTACATTCGTTTTGTCTATTGTAAGAGTTTTGAGAATTATAAGAAAAGAAAATGTTGTAGATGTATATATATATATATTTTTACGTTGATATATATATATATATATATATAATAAATGGTAATTACTGATTTAAATAGGTTGTAAGTTTAAGTGAATTGTATTTATTAATTTAGAAAATTTGTAAGGTTGGAATTTATAGATTGGGTTACTCGTAATTAAATAATTAAAATATCCTTGTAATTATTGGAGTGTTGATTTATTATAATCATAGTTGCATCATAGTGTAAGTGTTCCAATAACGTAAGTAAGGTCATTCTTAGATATAATGTTTGGGTGACATTTTATTAAATATTTGTGTAATTTAGGTAGGTATGTTGTAAGCTATTTAGTTCTAGTGGTTAGGTTTGTTCATTATGGAATTGTTTGAATAAGAAACTTAAATCACCAGTAGTATTTTGTAAACAAGCAATTGAGAGAAAATTGGAAAATTATATATAATTTGATGAAAGATTATTTGGGCCCTTTTTATAAAAAAATGTATTTATAAGTGTGTGTTTTTAAGAGTATGAACCTATATGTGCAGTGGTATTTTTGGATATCAATAAAACATGTAGAAGTGTGGAGTAGATCTTGTGGTCAAGTTGAAGAGTTATGTGAAACGTGAAAGTAGTGCCTCTATTGAATTGTTGGATTGATTTCTTTATTGAGTGGACTAATTCCCGTATTAAGTTTGTGCATTGGTTGATTGTTCTGTTGTGTTAATCATTGATCTTGTTTAAGTTTGTTTTGAGTCAAATTGTAAGATCGTTGTGTAATGTATTGTTGGGTAACCTAGGAGGAGAAATAGAGGTCTCCCTTGGATACCACTCGAGAGTGTATCAAATTTAATTGTGAAGATTTCTTTGGGATATTGCCACTCACTACCTTATGGTTGTTGACTCATTCTTGATATCTTGTTACTATTGTTAGTGCTTTGTTGAGGAAACCCTAGTGTAAGTTTTTTTTAGAGTCTTCCAGAGGCTTGTTTTATTGTTGGTGAATGTTCGTCATTTTATGTGCTCTTGACATGGCAAGATATTAGTATCATTAATTTGAAAGGGTTGTACGAAACTTGGTGAGACTTTGATTATGTGTTTATAGCGAGATGGGTAATGCCTCGCATGGTTTGGCCTTGAGATTATTGCTTTGTCTGTAGCGGTACAACCCTTGCCTAGTTTGGATTTATGTTAGGGGTCATAGGGAGAGTGGCTCTTTGTGGGTGTCGGCGCCTCAGGATGAGGAAGGGCTCAGGATAACCCACGAAAGAGTAGTAAACAAGTGATAACCTAAACAATAGATTTAGGGGGTTGGGTAGTTTTAAAAACACAAGATAATAAAACTTTGGATTCCTCGGCTATGCATTAGGGCTACCCTAGACTAGTGATAGACTGAGAAGGCCGTGGTCGGCATAGTCAGAGTCTCGTCTTCATGAGAGACTATTGGCTCCGCATTAGCTACCCTATGGTGTCGGCGCCTCAGTTAGGAGGAAGGGCCAGGATATCCGTAGATGGGTGCCGGCGCCTCAGTTGGAGGAAGGGCCAGGAAATCCCATGAGAGCTATGCGATGACACTCTCCACTTGACACCCTTGTTGCTTTGTGTTGTTGCCTCTGGATGTTATCTCTTTATGATGTTTCTTTGAATTCTTGTGAAATTGTTTAATGATTGTAATTGATAGTACTTCATGTTATTGTGATGTGTTTCTTGGTTTTAACTTGTCATGTGATCTGTGAACGTTTTTGGTTGTTCATCGTATGCTTGGGTTGTACTTGTTTTGTATCATGTTGTTGTTGAGTCAGTTGACATTCATGGTCGGGTTCACTTCCTCGTCACCTCTGAGCACGGGGGGTGAGTTACTTGTAATTCACATGGTTGGGTGGAACGTGCTCCGCACCCGTTGGGTTCCCCATCAGCGTCTTGTCTTCTCAGCATTTCCACAGTTGGAGTTGTACCAGTATTCACCTTGTATTTAAGATTTCATCGTATTTGTATCATCCCACATGTTTGGGATTTTATTGTAATTCTTGTATCAATCCCCATGTTGGGAAATCCAATGTAATTCATATGTCAAGGAAAATTGTAATGTAATATTATTATGATGATGTAATAGTTAGGCTCATTTGTAACTCTTTTAAGAGAGAGTTATCATGGATGTATTATGTGATGCTTATTGTTATCGCATCACATTTAATGGATGTATCATTGTTCATGATTAGTATAAAGTTAATGGTTATGTTGTAATGTTTATCTTTACTTATGTTTAGTTGTTGCGATGTAACCTCGCGTGCCCCAGAGAACTAAGTGTGTTAATGTTATGTAATGTGTTATGTGTTTATGATTAAATGTTAGTACATGTTTAATTTAATTGTTTAAAAAAAAAATTATTTGCTTTGTGTGTGTTCTCTGCAGGGTTTTGCAATGGGCATTACAAGACAACACCATAATTCATTAATGTCATCTTCTCTACTAACCATGATAAAGACTCAAAGTAATCTTTTCGTTGGATGCATGCATGCCAGTTGCATTTCAATCTATTAAATGAAAATGAAAATTAGGCCTAGGTGAGTACAAAATTTCTCCATATGAAATCATTTTGTCAATTGGCAATGTTTTATTTCTAATGCAAATATTTCATACCTTTCTAATGTTCTTTGATATAATCGTGTCCTCACACCAAATGTTCGTCTCAATGTGTGTTGTTTTAACAAGGAAATTTAGCATTCCCTTGTCACTAATTTTCATTTATTTTCAATGGATTGAAGTGC
>VDFB02001545.1:0-22124 GCA_007258455.2 Sequoia sempervirens | reverse complement strand
AGGTAAGGACAAAATAGTGGTTATGAGAGGTGGCACAACAAGCCAAAAGAGGGTGTGTAACTCAACTACCCATGTGTGGAGAGAGTGACACATGTAGTTGATGTATTTCGCAATGTGACCTTGTATTAACCACACCTAATAAACCTAAGAAAGCTTAAATAATGTGTAGGAAAAAAGAAATACCCCTAACATAAGGAAAATAAAAAACCTACACTAACATTGCCCACCTTGCATAGTGTTATAATGTAATATTTTATTATTATGTGGTGCACCTAGGGGATCTGGGGATGTGTGCATCACATGGGTTAGCATTTTTGGGGCCACTTTATGTGTTGTATGTAACATTGTGATAAATATTTAATGTGGGTTTGCACATTGGGAAAACTTAGTACCAAAAAGTAAATGTGGGGGTTAATGGTTTTGTAAGCTCATTGTATTAGTCACATGGTTTTGTGTATTACCAGTTAGTGGTTGTGTGAGCTTGTTTCTATAAAAGCAAACACATGGGTAGTAGTCTAAGGTTGTCTATTTTGGCTAAGGGGTTGAGAGCATCTCTTCTTGGCATTTGTGAGGTTTGAAGCATGACATGCGATTTGTGGTTGCATGCTTGTTCACATGGAGTGCTTGATGTTTCAAAGGTGTTCATGGAGAATTTTGAAGATGTAATCTTTATTGCTGAATAATACATGAGTGATGAATGTTTTTGGAGGCCCAATTTTTCACTCTTGAGGGTTTTCTAGGGTATATAGTGTGTCATCTTTTGATGGTATTTTGTCTATTCTTTTGCATATGGATTTTGAATACTTGTTTGCATAAATTTCTCTATTTGGGTTATGTGAAAATTATCTTAGGTGGATGCATAGTTCCTTTCATTTGGTATTAGAGCCATGGTTGTGGTTTGTTTAACCCTTGTTAGAGTAGATCTGGTGCGTAGTTGAATCCAAGGCTTGCAAGGAAAGAAATGAAGACATTGCAAGACATGAGGGTTTTGTGCAGGTTGTTTTTGTAGATTTGGGGTTTTGGGTTGCAAATCTGTGGTTATTTCTTGCAGTTTTGGGTTTATGAATGTTTGTTTAAAAAATGATTTTTTATGGATGTTTACCATGAGGGTTTTTTAGGGGAAGTGTTTTAGATGATCCAATGGGATAAAACAAACCTCACCATTAGATCCATGAGGACCGAGAGATGAAGATTGACATAAAATTTGACCTATTTTGGTTATTGAAAAAAATACAATTTTTTTTTGCTCCTTGCCCTAGCTGTACGATCGTACGACCATATGATATTTGCAAAGAGTGTCAATTTTTTTTTTAAATCCTGCAGTTTTAATTTAAAATTCTGATTAAAAAATTTTAATTAAAAAAAAATTGGCAGGGGGGGTCTGCAGACCCTATTGATAGTGTAACCTGCATGACGTATCAGCAGGGTAAGCTTGTCGGGGCATTTGTTGGCGTGCTGGCTTCGAAGAGGGTCTTGTCGCGCCTAAGCCTCCCTCGCCTTTGGGTGGGTCTTGTTGGGCACCTCGCGTGCCATAAACTTAAAATTTTTGCTAGTTACAAGCTATTTAATTAATTCCCATTTTTTATTTATAAAATGAAATACCAGTAGGGTGAGCAGATACTAGACTTCTTTCTAAGTAGGCCACCCATAATGGATGATTGAAGTGTTTGCCATTGTGGGCCAAGGGGGTTGACTATCCGCCCTTGGGCTTAGAAAGAGGATGTCTACGAGCCTCCTATGGTAGCCCTTTCCCCAATCTCTACATGAATTGGTTGTTGGGATGGATTCAAGGAGTTTTAATCATAAGAGGGATGGATAAGGCAACAAGGGTAGGGAGTGCAGATACAAGTTTGTCCACCATTTACACCACCCCATGTTGGATGACTGTGTGTTTGCCACTTGAGGGCCAAGAGGGATGGTATATCTACTCTTGGGCTTGGTATGGTTAGCTTCAGGCGGACTTATCATGCTCCTCATCCAAGTACCATTACGATCTAACGTCTAATGTGCATTATGGATATTGTGTGGGTTATATTATTTGAAATAGTTATGTATTTACATGGTTCAAATAGATAAGACATTTATTATATACATTTGATCGTATGAATTATATTCCAATATTATCTAACATGATTGCAGGACCTAAACCAAGATTTATCTTGCTTAAGGCATTTGATTGGTAAGATATAACCCTAACCGCATTATACTTGTGATTCTAGGGCAAGATTTAGGGTTATTCAAAAAGGGGACATTACATAGAATCAACTCCAAACCTTCAACATCCATTATGACCACCTACAACTGATTTTCTTTAACAGACATAGAGGAGCAACCTTCCTATGTTGGGTCTAGACTAGGGAATTTGATTCCATGAAAAATTTCATCTTGTTCTTGTACTTAATTAACCTTCTTCCCTTCCACAAAAAACAACATGAACAAGAAAGGCACTTCTAGACAACCCTTGGTGTGGTTGATCATAAAGTTTTTCACCATTATATTCAATTCTTGATGAAAGCCTCACATCTTGCAGCTCTTGATAAATTACCAAAATTTCCTTGTTGATTACACTAATTTTGCCCATATAAGTCGACATTTATACACCCTTCTTCCCCATTCCTACCTCCCTGCCATCCACAACCAACTTAAGTGTAAGAGACCAGGTGTCTCTCAACCCGATTACTGGCCAATAATACTGAAGTTTTGTTTGTTTTTCTGTATTTTGATTTTTTTTGGTGTTTTTGCAATAAAAGGACAAATTGCGATTTTGCAAAGAAATGACTGGAAAAATAATATAAAATACTAGATGCTTGTAAACAACAGAATACAGCTTAGATCTCAAAGCTAGATGATTTATTAATCTTCCTGAATGATTACAACTGCAATATTTAAACATTCAGACAAAAAGGCAAGCTATTTATTGAAAACCTGGATAAGCTTGCAGGCGCCAAAAAGAGAGACTGAGATGGTACGGCTGAAAGGAATGATGAAATCTCCCACCTCGAAACTGATGCAATAGCTCCAGAAACCCTAGGCGTCCAACTTGTAGAAGACAGAAGGAAAATGGGCCAAGCGATTTGCTTTGGAGAGGAAGTACGGCCTTGGCTGCAGCAATGTACGGCCTGTACCAGCAAGAAGGAAATCCGCACTTTCTTGGGAAATGTGCCAAACCACTGGAAATGGATCTTAGTTAAGTCGCCCCAGTATTTGATGAATAATCTCCTCAAACCAATTCTGAATCAACTCAATAAGCGCAACTGTAACCTCTGAATGAAGTCACCCTGTTGACAATCTTCAACTGGTATTTCACAGTCTCAGTATGCCGGATTCTGAAGAGGGAACGTTCTTCAAAATATGATGATCTGCAGAAACCTTGGTTTCTCAAACCCCAATGCTCTCCGAGAGAAAATAATGACAAATTAGAATAATCAACATAATGAGTTCGATTTGCCTTGAGGAAATAAATACCTTCTCTCAAAAAGTCGACCCTTCTCAAAAATCAGCTCAATAACATTTAATAATAAATAATTCGCCCTTTTCAATACTTAGGCAATATTTTAATAAATGGCGTCCCTTTTATTTAATGAATATTAAACTCATCAAATATTAAATTTTCCCCTTCATTATAAAGTATTAAAAATACTTTATAATTTGCCATTTTAATAATAACTTTAATATTTCATTAAAATGACTTTATATTATAAAGTCAAATTAATAATTCCTTTAATTATTATTAAATGCTTCTGATAACCCCTGTTTGCTCAACAAATCATCAAACCAGGTTGATACTGAGTTGACCAGCTAAATCAGGTGCCCTGCTAAAAATAGCAACTCCTGCCTGCCAAGTACCTCTAAATCACTCTGTGAGTATCCGCAGAAGCCCAAACCTGAATCAACTGCTGGAGTGATGTT
Organism: Sequoia sempervirens; assembly: GCA_007258455.2. Lineage (NCBI taxonomy): Eukaryota > Viridiplantae > Streptophyta > Pinopsida > Cupressales > Cupressaceae > Sequoia > Sequoia sempervirens. Next base: position 18,215 of record VDFB02001545.1, on the reverse strand, counting down.
CCCAACGCTGGATAACTGCCTCAAGTGATCCTCTAAACACTTTTGCCAGCCTACGAGGATCTGAATGATAGGCTAACCTCAGACACAACTGTACTGCCTAGGAAGGGGACATTACATTAAGGGGATTAAGAAAGGTAGAAAAACATTAAGATTCAACCCCAAAGCTCCTTAAATGACACCACAACAAGAAGCTTTGACACAAAATCCTCCTAGATAGAGGCCTTTGATTGGGCTGAAGTGGAAACATTGAGCCCATGATTTGAAAAACATGTATCCTTGTTGTGAGGCATGGGCTAGATTGTAGTTAGTCATGTTTTTCAACTTGCAAAAGTGTTTCTACCAATGATGAACACACACTTAGTAATATGTATGTGAGCTTGACTTCATTCGTTCTCCATCTTGTATGGCACACACCTAATTAATACCCTACAACTTTGTCATTTCAAACCTTGCATTGCTTCTAGGAGGTGTGTGCTAGAACATGGTTCATGCAATTTTGGAATAGAATATGTCTCTCCATTGTTTGACATACTCCTCAATGTTGTCTTGCAAGTTTGAAACCTTACAACATCCTTTTCCACTATAGGGCACACACCCTTAGATGGTAATATTGCAAATTTGTTTTGGATCAGCCCTAACTACTATATGATTTGCTCCATTGTATATGAGAGTGAAATTCAAGCTTTGAAAGTTTCATCCATACTTAAATTAATGCACTTGAAAGGGCCTCTTAATTGTTCTTGCAAAATATGAAAGAAAAGGAACAAAGATGACATAGACAAATAGAATGAAGTCTGAAACCTGATTCGTGTTTGAGGAAAAGACGAAGTTTTAACTAGAAGTTAGACACAATACATTTTTTTTTGTATGGGTACAACACTTACAACCAAGAGACAAGGCTCTCCCTTTAACAAAGCAATCATTCACATCACTTAACACTATACGTGTACCCAATCATCCTAGGTTGTCCATAGAAATCCATCAAATTGGCTTATGAAACCCATCCAAAGGCTTTTGCTAGGAAGAATTTTTCCTCACAAATAAATTAGCAATTACCCTATTAATGAGGGAATATTATTGATATTATTAATGGTATTAATATATCAATATTATTACTAGCATAGTAGAAAAAATTGGTGAATATTCGACTAACTCATTGTGACTCATGAGTATTCCAGCTCTTTGCATTGAGTCAATGCGACTTGTGTGCCAAGTACTCAGCAAGTTTTTCTTGGGACTCAGCCAAGTTTTTTATTGAGACTTGCAAGTTCTTGGCACAAACTTTTTTGACAACTATATAAAATAGAACCCACATGATTTTCACAGTTTCACTTCATTTGTTGATATTTTATAGTCTTATTTTGCCGAATAGAATGTCCTTCGGATCCACATTAAAAAAAAACACGCAAAGAGAAGGGATTAGAAGAATGTTTATTTGGTTAAAAAGAGTGAGGAATTTATGGTGGAGGAAAGGTGAAAATATGGTGATGAAATTATGAAAGATGGCATCCACCATGAAGGTTCATGTGGTCTTGAATGCCTTAGTTTGGACCCTGTGAGGGGCACTGCCCCTAGATCCCTATGAGGCATGTTGCCCCTCAACCTTGCTATGGGCATTGCCCCTTAGACCTATGGAGGATTCTGCCCTAGACCCCCTGACTGTCATTGCCACCATGTTGCCCCCAAATCGAAGCCCTTGGCCCCCCTATTTTGAGACTCTGTGGAACTTTCATTTATTGATTTGAGGGTCATATGATGTATGTAATATTTAAATAACGACAAATTGGTGATTAGAATAGACTTATGTGTTCTCTAAATGCATTATTTTTTTTGCATTCTTGTGTAGTTATGTTTGTTTTTTTTGTTGAGTTTTGCTGAGTTCTGAGTTGAAGTCAAAATCCTGGGTTGCCAAGTCTGAGTTTTTGAACTATGATTAATATCATATGTCTTTAACATTATTATCAATGTTATTATTGTTATTCACTTTAATTTTAATGTTAGCTTTTGTACCTCTTGCTTTGTTATTTTCAGGTCTAATTTTTTAAATTTTATTACCTTGTCATACCTTATTTTGTTTTCTGTTATCTTTTAGCTTCTTGTTTCCCACAATCTCCACACTTCTTCTCGCCCTCATAAAGTATTTAGTAAGCCTTGTCTGTGATTCAGTTATCTATTTTCCTCATCTTGAGGATAGATCACTTAGTTTGATTGAAAACCTTGATGCAAAACACTTTCAGAGTTATTTCTAGAAGCATACTGATTTGTAAGATTTCCTTGTTGAAATCTGGCTTGCATGATGGATCATCAGTTATTGGTACCTTTTCAGTTATAGATGGGCTTCATCTAATGAAATCTTTAGACTTTTGAGGACAGCTTTTTTAGCAAATTTTTATTGTTAAGGAGTTCATGGTAAGATGATGGCTCCTATTAAAGCTGATAGACACCATTGGTTTAGTGCTATTAATATAATCTTACTTATAAGTGGACGATTTTTAATTTCCATGGTCAATTAAATCTTTAGAATCTTTGATGAAGCCGAGCATCCATATAGTCTATGAATATGTTGGAGACCATAATGATATATCATTATTTGATGTTTCTAAGATGCTAAATGCATGCTTCTCTTGCTAAACATGCAGATAATTACATCAGTGAGTCTACAATGGTTAAAGCAACAATTGCTTTAAATGAGACAATTGGAGTTGTTATTGATTTTCTTTCGGATGCAAAGGTATGACTCATTTAAATATTATCTGTTGGGAAGAGGATATCATATTGCCAAACAAATTATCTTTTTCACATTTGCACCAGTTCCAATTTAACTTGTAAGAAGCATCTCTGTTTATTTCCTTATTTTTGCAGGTTCATGGTATGACGAAGGGGGATGATCTATTAGCATCTGTCCGGGTTGTGTGCAGGTATGGTCTAGCCTAGGGTCTACAGCTTGCATGCGTGTACTTGCTGATGGTTATAACTGAAGAATTGTAAAAGTTAAAGCTGGTAATACACAAATCAATGAAAAAGCAAAAAACGTTTTTTCCTTAAAATAACTTTGACAAGGTTATACAAGGAGGAGAGTTTTCAAAAAAGAGATTACATTCTTTTTGGAGTTATTTCATTTCTCAAGAATGAATGCTCATTTATCTTCTCCATTTGTCATGTCCCCGAATTGGGGGTATGGTGATTTAATTAAATTATTTAATCAAGTTGTCCAAATTATTAATAATTTATGAGGATAGCTTAATTGATGATTTAATTAAATCAAGAGATGTTATTAAATTAATTATTTATTAAGTTATTCCCATAAAATAAAATATCAAAAGGGATGACTTATTATTTAATTAATTTAATAATAAAAAGTGACTTAAGTGACTTAATAATAAAATAATAAAGTAATAAAGTCACTTAAGGAATATTTCTGGAATCTTCTAGAAGTCTCTTGGTGATGAGGTTGAAAAAGTATAAAAAGAGGCTTGGGCTATGCATTTGGACATCTTGAGTTGCAAACACTTTTCTACTACACTGCTGAAGCTGAATGCTTAGCTTATTGTTTTCCAGTCTTCGTTTGTGAAAGACCAAACCTAGCTGGTTAAGTGCCAATTTCGGTTGTGCAACACCAACCCTAGTTGGATAGTGGAGGAAGATACTTCAGTCTTTCTCATTGGACTTATTGCAATCATTGGAGGTCATTTTTGGAGAGGTTTATGAGATATTTTGAGGTCTGTAATTTTGCTTCAGTCTGCAGATCAGCCATGGGAGAAATTACATTTTCATTCGTTGCTCTTCAATAAGGAGATATAATTTTGTGGGTACTTGAGGGATTGCTTCCTTTGGTGTTGGCAATCATTTTCATAACAAATTCGAGGAGCTTAGAGGCTGCATTTATTTATCTAAAGTATTGCCAGGCAAGAACAGGGGCGGCTGGGTGAAAGCATCGATTGGGCCTAAGAGGAGTTCAATTTGCTTGGAATTTGATTGCTACTTCATCTCTCATCAAGGGCTTCAACATTCAATCAGGTTCCACTATTAGTAGTTCATAATTTTATTGCATATGGGAAAGTTTAGAGTTGCAGCTGTAGGTGCATATTTCCTTACCAGCAATTATCATATTTTGTAATCAATGCAAATGCCAAGAGTCTTGGCTTATTGATGAGCATTGTATTGGATCATTGTGTTGTAATCAGAGATACTAATTTGCTGGTCATTTGTAGTTGTCATTGAGCAATTCTATATCATTTGTACTCAGCTTATAGCATGCATGCCAATTGTTTGACAAAATGTCAATTGGCTGTAGGTTCTCTTTTTGGCATAAATAATGTTATAATTTTGCATACCAAGTGTTTGTATTAATGCCACTTGGCTGTAAGTGCATAAATGCCATCTTAGGTTGCATCCAAAGTGTTTGTCATAATTACTAGTTGTTGTAGCTGCATATTGCAAGTAGTTTCAGTCACATATATGCATTGAATATTGCCAAAATAAGTTGCACATTCATGTTAGGTCATTATTTAGACAATTTAGAGTCATTTGCTAGCATCCTTATTGATGCTAAGTGAAGAAAAGTGTCATTATAGCAAACTGAAATTTTATATCAGTCATATGACCCTTGTATGCGAAGTGTTTGATGAAATTCCTTGAGCCTTCAATCAACATTTTGAGGTCAGATTTGAGCAGAGTCATTACACCATTTCCCAAGGACAAAAACCCTTTGAAAAGTTGAAACTTTGAGAATGAAAACCCTCCTAGTTTTTAGAGTAATTCCATCTAGGGATTATTAGTGTGCAGCAAAGATTGGTTTGCGGATGAAAACCCTCATTCCATTTCAAGTGATTTCATGCAGGAATCACCATTGTGTTGAAAGTTGCAGATTGAGTTTTAGATTCAATTGGCATTTTTTGTGTTGAAGTTTGCTTTCAAAGTATTTCCGAGTTTCAGCTATGGTTTTTAGTACTTTAGGTTTGCAGAGATTTTTGGGGCTTGTGTGGATTCAATGTTTGGTGTGATTTATATATTCCAAAAAATTGAAAAAAAATAGTGTGTCGGGTGAATTTGATTTTATGTGTAATGGTATTTCAATGACCATACAACATTGAGAAGTGCAAAAGTGATAAGAAGGGCTGATTCAGACATCAATTGAGCAACACCAACTTCTAAAGTGTAGATTTTAATGTTGCAAGTGTGCAGATTAGATTTTCAGTATAAAGACAAGGAGAGGCATCATGCAAATTTGAGTTTATATCAGATTTTAATCAGCATATCATAGTCCAACAACAACAAGGAAGCGGTATAGTAGACTATATGGCCTCACTACAACACTTGATCATCACTTAGCTCAATCCGAGTAAATATTTTATGTGTTTCAATTTGCTATCTAATTGTTTGACAAAATGGTTTCATATTTAGAATGATAGATAAATATTTGACAAAATGTTTGAATGTAATTATTGAAGGAAAATAATTGTTTCTTATCTTTTCTCATTGTAATACTAGAAGGTTGTGTTGCCAGTAATCGTTCTTTCATTGTAATAGATCATTGGATGGTAATATCACCATATCACAGTTATTTTCCATCATTCTCTTTCTTGCATGCCATGAACCGAAATTGGGTGAGTTAATCCACCATTTTGCCGTCGTTTATGCAACTTCGTTTACACTCACTATCGGCCAGTTTGGCTAGAGCGTTTCTATGATTGTTTTAAATTGTAAGTTTGTCAACTTGTCGCCAACACTTTTCAATTAATTTTCCTTTGTTCCTTGGTTCTTACTCCGCATGCTCTCACCTTGCCCATTATGGGAATTGGGTGAACAAAAATAGTAAAATTGAGTTGATTGCAAAAAAAGTATTGGGATTTGAGCTAATGCCTTGCGGGTTATTATAGTTATAAGTTCTACTAAACTTGAGTTTTTATTTGAGATGTAAAACGATAATTATTACTCCTTTCCAGGATTTTCCCAATATGTATTAAAATGCTAACTTTGGAACAAAGTATGAAGATTTGTCCATATGCATTGACAAACAACTTTTTCATCAAAGTGGAGGATTTAAACTCTTGGAATGTGATCAAGGACAAGATCATGGACATTAATTCACAAGCACATCAAAGGCATGGAAGACCATTCTTAGATATCAAAGTCATGTTGTTTAATAATAGATGTATGGGAGCAAATTTACACCCCTTGTGTAAATTCCCCTTTCACATATCCTCACCTTAGAAAATCAAATCCGAAGGCGAAATTCGACATCACCCACCTACCTTCCATCCACTTGGTGTTTGTCCTATGTGTCGGTTGGATAATATTTGTCGAGGACGTAAGCGCGGCGCGCGGATGTCTACATGGCGCACTGTCGTCCCTTACGGATTCCTACGTCTGAAGTTGGCAGAGGCGTTACACTCCTCATTGGGGATTAATTGTAATGTCCCTCTTCGACCAACCGACCCAAAACGTCTTATTCCTTCTCATCCCACCTTCAAAAGCATTCTATTCACTATCACTTCATCCTCTACACATTCAATCACTTGATCTTCTACACATTCACTTCGTCTCTCTTAGCAATCCATTCACATTCTCAAGCACATTCTCATTCACCTCAACATTCTAGCACTCCATTGTGAGCATTGTAGCAACATTGACACTCCATCAACTCCACATTGCAGGTGTGAGGCTATTGCAAAATTTGTCAGCATGGAGTCTTGAGAGACCTCCCTTCACCACGGTTGCAATGGTGGTGACTTTTCCAAGTTCGTTGCTTGCATTCTCCCTTCATTGGCCTTGAGAGCCTTTGGGTGGAGGTGGTAACGCTTCATTCCTCTCCTTTGTGATTTGATAGAGTAGCATTTGTCTTTTGTAGTGTTCGTTGCACTTCTTTCAATCTTCTTTATCATACTTTTCTACTCCATTGCTTTCTGGCTTTCCGTGGAGGTGGAAACACCAAAGCGGGGGTTTGACTGAGGCAGGCCCTTATATAGCCCCCAACAATTTTCCCCTCTTTCTTGTGTGTAGGTGAACGTGTGCGTGGAGCTAGCTGGCGAACAAGCACTTTTGTGAGATCATATTCGTCACCCTAGTTTTTATTTACTTGCTTTATCATCTTTGTCTTTATTTTTCGTACTTCATCATTCTGTTTACTTCGTTAAAAGTGACTAGCTAGATTGTTAAGTAGGTTTTTGGATTTTTTCTACTGTATTTCATGTTTTCTGGCCGTATAGACGCCAACGTGCCAAAGAGATGCTACTGTGCTGCGCTATCGTCCCAGATCCACGCTGCCGTCCTCGAACAGAGAGCTGTCTGAGGTACAGTTCGGACTCCAGAAACCGGCTCGTCTAGCCCCAAACAGAATCCTGAATTTGTAGAGTGACAAAAGTACTACATAGTGCTCTTCATTCTCGATCCTCACCCCAAAACATCACTTTAGAGTGAGGTAAGTTAGGGCAGCCCTTCGCTCTCGACTCTCTGTGACCTTGAGCCTTGACGTGGTTGGTCCCCCTCTCTTACAATAGAAAACTAAAATAATTTTATTTTACATTACTAAAATTGTAGATCAAACTAAAGTAAATCTATTTACACCTACAAAACAAGAAGCATGGTTCATAGTCCTCTAATGATTGTTTGTATCAAAGAGAGCAATGCCTTAAGTTTAATCTCTTTATATGATAGTTATATCATTTACAACTAAGTTATTGGTCTTAGTCTTGATTTGGGTTTGGGTTTGTGTGTTTGGTCAATTTTTTTTGGAGTTGGGGTTTTCCACACAAATATATATATATTTGCAGCAGCAATTAGGTTCAGAAAACCACATAGCATCATATCATAAACAAAACCACAATAAAAATTAAAAATACTACAATGTCAATTGGTCAGACTTGATTTTCATGATATATAGCAAAATTAAAAATAATGTCAGAAGTGTCAACAATCAACCATCATTGATTAGGCCTCAGTTTCATATATATATATTTGCAGCAGCAATTAGGTTCAGAAAACCACATAGCATCATATCATAAACAAAAGCACCATAAAAATTAAAAATACTACAATGTCAATTGGTCAGACTTGATTTTCATGATATATAGCAAAATTAAAAATAATGTCAAAAGTGTCAACAATCAACCATCATTGATTAGGCCTCAGTTTCATATGGGTCTTCAAAAAAATATTATTATCACCATCATCACCATCCATATTGGATGATGTAGGTATTGGTGTATAAGGAAAACCAAAAATAGTGCCATTGGCACTCTCATACTCACTAGCTAGCTTGTCGTCATAATCAAGTGTAGTAAGTTGGAAAGTGGAAACATCCAAGTTAGCCTTTTTCTCAATATCCGACTTTCTTGTGTCCCTTTCCTTCTAGCCACTTTGCTTGTGTGAAAGGAAGTGCAACTTGGAATGCACTTACACTAAGTCCTTGCCTTTTTTGAGTGTAGTCGGCTGCACTTTATTGAGTGGATGAAGGAATATGTGCTTCAATTTCTCTTAGATGTAGATGAACTAGCAACCTTGTAAGAAAAAGTTAGAGAGCTAAGAGTTATAAAATTAAAAATATGTAAATTATAAATGAACGTAAAAGATAAAAGAATTGTTTTGTAAAACTTGCTACAATTTGGTATCTTTCTGCGTAATTCCGCAAGTTCCTTTCTTTGCAAATAATGATTTAATTTACTTCTTGTTGCTTGATCTACTTTTTCGTACTCATTAATATATGCTATGCCTTGCTTTGGTGGAACAGGTATATTATTATATTTTGGGCAATTTTTGATGCCTAGTCTATGGATGTGGCACAAATGGGCTTTCATCTATCTGTTTGAGCTTGAATACCAAATATCACACCCATTGGAAATCCAAATATAACCTCCAACACTTGGAAGCTACAATACTCTATCAATATATTTCCAAAGGGGAGAATTCCGGTCTGTTTTGAAATGGGGTCAGCCCATGGAGCTAGAACTGGCTGCCTTTGTAATCCATATGGCAGCAAGTTTAATGTAATCTGTATGGCAACAAGTTCAATAAATAACACATTCAAAATGAATGGAAACAAAAAAATATATATACAACTTAACTCAAATAAAAAAATTAAGCGTATGACATAGATTCATAGAAGAGTGAATACAAAACAAGAGTTCATTTGTTATAAGAAATGATAAAAGTAAAAAACCAAAAACTTGGATAAAAACCTACCTCTTTTGCAAAAATCTTCCTCTATGATCTCCTTGGCAGTGAGTGGGCTCTTGCACATGCATAGGAATAGCAAACCAACTACGTTGGAACCTTCACCAATCAGTCTTAAACTCTATTTGTGTAATGGCAAGCAAGAATGGAAGTTCAGCAAGGATGAATGATATTTTTGTTTTGCATTCACAATGAGAGAAATAACTTTGTTTTGTTGTTTAAAATGCCTTGGAATCCATGTTTTAGGGTTAGGGGACATTTTTAGGCATATGAGTCAAAGTTGAATGCCAAAATATTAATAAAAAATGGAAAAAGTATCAAAAAGCAATGTGTTCATCTCATTAGGAGTGGATGGAGACGAAATTTGGAATGGGATTGCTTGGATTTGTCCTAGATGAACCCAACCTTCAATTCCTTCAAAAATACTTTGATATGAGCATTAACCATACGAGGTGGTAGATGGCGTTGAGGGCAGATCCTTATAGATGAGATTGGTTGATTTGATAGAAATTTTAGCAAAAAGAAATGCAAAAATTACAGAGAATGGTGGGGCAGGAGAGTCAAGAAGCTGTTTAGTAAAAGCATAAGATTAGTGTTTTTGACATTTGCAGCCTTTGTATTTTTGTTTGGTGTTGCCGGCAACCACTACGACATTTGCCATAGTTAGCCAAGCTGCCATGGCCTTGAGCTGTCAGGAAATGTATTCAATGCAACACCTTTTTTGTGACTCACCTTCAAGGTGCGATTCTACTTGCAAATGTTACACCAACACACTTACAAAAGTTGACATTAGAACATTCTTAGCACTTGCCATTTTTCACATATTCTTCCACATTCCAGGAGGCTCGAAAACAGTAAAAGAATAGTGTCAGAACCTGTCAAAATTTTGTCTCATTTACTTTTAACATCCAACAATTGGCAGGTGTTTTTAAAAATCTCAATCTATCATCTGCTGCAACTTTGACGATTGACAAGCAAATCTGTTAGAAAAAAGTTTTGAAATTCTTCCTCCTTTAGAAAGGTGCTTTATGATTGAATGGACTGCAAGGCACCAAGCAAATCCAGCCGTGCAGATAGTATCAAGCATGATAAAAATCGAAGGGTAGGCGAAGACCTTTTGGAAGCATGATCCAATGATAGCTGGGGCACTCCAGAATGCATTATCCAATGGAAGCTAGCGCACTCTACAAAGCATTATCCAACAATTTGCGCAACTTCAAATATTGACAAGTTTTTACAGTACTCAAAAGCTCTGGAAGCCTTAAGTTTTCATTTTTCCTTTTAGTAGGAGCTCTCTATTTCAAGAGTGCAGAAGGCAACACGATGGTTGGACAAAGTGGAAGGGCTTTAGAGTTTAAAATTCAATGGCTGTTGCAGTTTCCATCCGCAAGCTAATTGGACAGTGAGTAGATCCTTCTAGGAAGAAAGATCCAATAGTTGCCAGGTAGCTTTTACAATGCATCCGATCACTAGCAGAAATTTTAATTGACAATTTTCTCCCTCACAATAAAATATTCTGGAAACATGCTTTATGCTTTTTTAAGCTTAAGGGGTTTGTCACCTTACTTTTTTTCTGTTCAAATAGCCTTTCTTCTCATCATGATCAGCATTGCATCCAATAGATGATGGCGAGCAGGGTTTTTTACTAACAACATTCGTTCTACTCCTAACATTTTTATAAAGCTTCCATATGTTTGCAATTTTTCTCGACTTATGTGGGTGGTGCCCTGAAGCTTTAATAATCCCTTTGCCTTCAAAAAAAATGCTTCTATAACCCAATGCTTTAGAAGCATTGGCAATATATTTATTGGAGTGAAAAGCATCACAACAGAGCTAGTCGACCAAAAAGCCTTATAATTTAGAAAATCTATCGACACCTGTGGTACTCTGATCAAAGCAATCTGACGGTAAAAGTTTTAGCTGAAAAGCTTCTATAACAGTCTCAAATGTTTTGGAAGCTTTGTTTATTATAGGCTTAGACCGCACAAAATTCTACTAAGGTGTGCATTGGTAATTTTTTGCTAAAAGTAAGCTTTTAAATTCGATGTAGTGGAAATTATCTTTAATACTTGATGACTACAATTTCAGTTAGGCAACTTCATTTGATACTAGAAAAGCTTCCAGAAAGCTTTGGCAATATCCTTTATCAACAATTTGTGGGAAAGCATTTGTTTATAATGGACCTAGCTCATGTAAAATTTTGCTAAGGATTACCTTTGGCAGAATCTCATATCAGCCAGGCTTATTAAAAACATTTTTTTTTTTGCTAAAAATGCAAGCTTTAAAATCAATGGTAAGCAAGCAATCTAGTAAATCTAACAATGAATAACATTAGCTTTAGAAACAACATTTTTTTTTTAAACCCGCTGTCTAGTAAAGGGAACAATGTAAAGCTAAGTTGCTTTACTTTGAAAGGCATGCTATGCCCATATCATTAAAAGGAAACACAAAAGGCTCTACTATAGAAACTTCCAGCAAGCTCTTTTACGAATAGGTGTGTTTCCTATAAGTTTCTTCGAGAAGAAAGAATTGAGCTAAGATTTGATGTTAGTTGTAGATCACATGCACTCTAGTCAACAAATGATTGAACATCAAAATAGTGGAATGGAGAAAGAAATCTGAAAGAGAGAAATTAGAGACAAAGCAAGAGAAATTTGTGAATACTCTTGATACTCTCACTGAGCTATCATTGAACTAGTGAAGGTGAGAGCAGAGTGCTACATATATAGCAAAAATAGGGCATATACATCCAAGAGGTGCATTAACTCCTACTACCCATAAAATGTGGGAGGTTATACCTACTTGGTAAATGCCAAAACATGTGGCATAACCTCCTTAGGTGAAGACAAAAGAGTGGTTATGAGAGGTGGCACATAAAGCCAAAAGAGGGTGAGAAACCCAACTACTCCGTAACCTACTCAAGTAAGGACAAAATAGTGGTTATGAGAGGTGGTACAACAAGCCAAAAGAGGGTATGTAACTCAACTACCCATGTGTGGGAGAGAGTGACACATGTAGCTGATGTATTTCGCAATGTGGCCTTGTATTAACCACACCTAATAAAGCTAAACAAGCTTAAATAATATGTGTAGGAAAAAAGAAATATCCCTAACATAAGGAAAACAAAAAACCTACACTAACACCCCCCTTAAGTGTAGCTTAGGTGGGTGAAAAGATAGGTCCCGACAAATGAAGCTTGATGAGGTACCCATGTACATAGAGACCCCCCCAAAAAGAAGAAGCTCCCCATAAGAGGAATTCACATAGCCCACCCCTAAATAGAGAGAGAAAATACCCTTCCACCCCTCTTGCCCCCTCCCCAAAGTAGAGAGAGAATTGAAAGTCAAAAAATCCCCTCTTGAATTAGATACCTGTCGCACCCTTAGCAAAGCTCTCAAATGAAGGAACTTGCTTTCTATGAAGGGTTTGGTGAAGATGTTTGCAGTCTACTTTGATGTAGAACAAAACTTAAGATTAATGATTCCTTCTTGAATCAACTCCTGAATGTAGTGCATATGAATCTCAATATGTTTCGTCCTTTGATGATGAACTGGATTCCTTGAGATTTGTATGGCACTTTGATTATCACAAAAGATGACTATAGGCTTTTAGAATGGAATACTGAACTCAATGAGAATATTTTGAAGCCAAATAGCCTCAGTGGTGGCATTAACTACCCCTCAATACTCGGCCTTTGTTGATGAAAGAGCAATTGCAGACTACTTCTTGCTCAACAACCTAGTTGGACCAAAACCAAGTGAGAAGCAATACCCTGAAGTAGACTTGCGATCCTAAGAATCGCCTACCTAGTCCGAATCTGTGTGTCCCACCAATTCAATATCCACGCCCATTGCATATTGAATCCCATAATTGTGAGTACCCTGAATATAGTGGAGGATTCGCTTAGCTGCTTACCAATGCAACTCATGTGGCTTCTACATGAATCGAGAGACCATGCCCATAGCATATGAAATGTCGGGTCTTGTATGAGTCAAGTAAATGAGACTCCCAACAAGTTGTAGGTATAAAGTGCCATCAACCAGGGGTGAAGAACACAGCCTCAAGTTTGACCCCTAATCAAATAGAGTCGGTGCAAACCACCAACCATGCAAATCTAGAGAGCATATCAATGGTAGCCCTAGTTGGCTAAGGGAAGATACCGTAAGATGATTGGAGGATCTCTATCCCAAGAAGTAATGCAAAAGACCTAAAGTCTCGACCTCAAAATTCTACTAAAGTAGTTTTCACTACTCAATGGTTGATGAGTGACCTCCAAGGATCAACAAGTCAACAACATAGAGAACCAAAAATGTGAGAGTGTCATCTTGCTGCAAAATGTATATGTTCAGATCAAAATGGCATCAGGTGAACCCAACTCTCAGAAGGAAGGAGTCCATCTTGGCATACCAAGCTCGGGGAGCCTATTTGAAGCCATAGAGAGACTTTGAAAGACAACACACAATTTAAGGATCCTAAATGAACCCCTGTGCTTGCTCCATGTAGATTTCCTCTTGAAGGTCTCTATGAAGAAAGGCACTCTTCACATCCATCTGATGAACTTCCCAGTGATGGGTTGCAGCTATAGCAAGGACAAGTTGGATGGAATTCTTTTTGGCAATTGGCGTAAAAGTCTCATAGTAGTCAATCCTTGGAACTTGGGAGAATCCTTTCATGGCCAAGTGAGCTTTATGCTTATCAACTGACCCATCTGTTGCAAATTTTGTCCGATAGATCCACTTGCATTGAACAAGTTTTCTTTCCTTAGGAAGAGGGACTAGATCCCATGTATGATTCCTTTCCAAGGAATTGAAATCTTCCTGCTTATTAGCATCCCACTTAGGGATACTTGAAGCTTCTTGAAATGTTTGTGGATCTGAAGCTGAAGCAATGAAGAGATGTGGAGCCTGTTGAAACTATGACCTTGTTCTTCTTGTGTCTAATGGATCACCAACCCAATCACCTATTGACTCTAATGTCTGTTGAGCCCAAAGAGGTGCTGAGGCTAGAGAATCTGGAGGAGAATCAACCACCTTTGAATGATGACTATGAGAGGAATTTGAATCCTCATCATCAGTGTCACCATCTAAAGTGGAGGAAGAAGAATTCTCATCAATATTAGGAGGATTTAGATCCTTTGAAGAATTGTCATCATGATGCAATATCTCCAAAGTGATTGTGGATGGAGAATAACTAAAAGGGCTCTCCTCAAAACGAACACTCCTCTTGATGAACAACTCATGAGTGGTGGGATGGAGAAGTTTGTAACCTTTGACGTCATCTGGGTACCCAACAAATATGCAATGATTACTCTGTGGATCCATAGCCTTGCATTTCTTTACTAGAATGTGGGCCCATGCAAGGGAACCAAACACTTGAAAGTGCTTAGCTATGGGTTTCCGACTAGTCCAAGCTTGAAAAGGAGTTACTCCCTTCACAACTTTGTGAGGAACTCGGTTCTGAATGTAACACGCACAATTAATGGCCTTTGCCTAATACTGAGGTGGCAAAGATTTGGAGTGAATCATACAATTTTCCATCCCCTTCAAGGACCTGTTCTTGTGTTTTGAGACACCATTTTGTTGAGGATTGTGTCGAACTGTGTGCTGCATGTTGATTCCTTTTGAAGCACAAAATTGCTCAAATTGATTGTTAACATATTCACCCCCATTATCTGTACGTAGAATCTTGATGAACTTCCTAGATTGTTTCTCCTCAAAAGCTTTGACATCTTGAAGTTGCTCAAAGACCTCAAACTTCTATTTGAGAAATTAAACTCAAGTGTATCTAGAAAAGTCATCAATAAATGTCAAGACATATCTAGCCTTGCTGAAAGATGGTTGTGGAAATGGTCCTGCCAAGTCATTGCGTAGCAAGTCCAATAGATGTGTAGCTCCCCATGCTTTGCCTTTATCATATTTCTCCTTAGGATGCTTACCAAGAATGCATCCCTGGCAAACTCCATCAAAAATTCGAATAGAAGGCAACCCTGAAACCATGTCTTGTTGACTAAGTTGTTGCAAGTAACGGTAGTTCAAGTGGCCAAACCGATGATGGCACAAACAACTCACCTCCTTTGCATGAGTGAGTAAGACTGTTGAAGGAGAGTTAGGAACAAAGTGAGAAAATTGATATAGCCTTGATTGATGATTTGCTTTTCCCACAACAATTGAAGACCCATTATGCATTTCATTGATTACCATTGCATTTGGTGTAAACTCATCTCGCTTGCCAAAACTAGCATGAGTCATCTGATAAACAAATAGGAGATTAGTTGATAAAGATGGAACACAAAGAACATTTTGAAATGTTACTTCGCCCACATCAATGGACCCTCTCCTAGGTACTCAACAAGAGTGTCAGTCACCCATTAGTATGATAGGTATAGAGCATGCTCAAAGAGGTGGAAATCACCCTTTGAAGAAGCCATGTGGTGCTTAATCATCCGAAATAATGATCCAAGAATTTGGTTGTATAATAGTAACTAGGGTCTTGCCCTTTCCTTTCCTCTTACTTTTGTCTGTGTCCTTAGAAGACCCGTTTGATGAACTTTGTTTGACTGAATCAAGCACCTTGATATTGTTCTTTTCTAGAAGATGTGAAAGGTGATCGATTTGTTTCTTTAAACACTTATGTTCATCATGGCCAGGCCTCTTATAGTAAGAACACTTGACCTTCTCCTTCTTAGGTTCGCCTTTTGATGAAGAGGCCCGATTAGTTGCATTTGAAGCTGTAGGTTTCTGATCTCTCTTCTCTCCTTGGTTCTTTTGTTTCTTATCTTGCTTGTTAGACCCTTTTTGTTCTTTTGTGCCCTGATTAACAACCAAGGCATGCGATTTAGAGGGTTTAATTGTACACATTAGAACCAATTTGTCTTGCTTTTTAGTGAGTTCTGCAACAAATTCATCTAGAGAAGGCATTTTATAGGTAGAACTTAGGGAACATTTTGTAGCATATAATGTAGAAACAAATATAGAATAGCTAGGACCAAGCTTAGAGAGAATGCTCAAGATCAGTTGTTTATCATCCTTCTTGATTGCACATTGTTCCAATTGCAATCTAACAACATTGCATTTTGTGAAGAAGTCTTGTATGGTGTCAAAATTGGAAGGACTCAACTCTATAATTTCGTTCTCCAACTGATGACCCCTTAAGTCATCCTACTTACCAAAGAGGGTTTCCAAAGTGGTCCACACTGCATTTGGTGTAGTGGCAGATTCAATGTGAAAAAGAAGGTTAGGAGAGATTGACTTACACGAAGTACAAAAGGCTTCATCAAATTTATTAAACTCTTTCATCTTTTCTGCAGCATCCTGAGGTTTAGTTTCTAAGTCCCATTTTTAACTGATTATATCCATGTATTTTAAGATATATTATCATCTTAGATTTCCATTCAAAATAGTTATATGGAGTTAAGACAAGAAGTGTAGATGCATCCATTGGTGCAAAAAAGTAGATTGCAAAGTGGAAAGAAATTTGTGAAAAGAAGACACACAAGACACCTCCTCCTTTCCACTAGTATCAAAAATCACCCCTCCCCCAAGATTATAAAGTTGGCATTTTATGATTAGTGTAATTACAAGGATTTTATCATATTACAATGCTTTCTAGGACTTCCATGGCCAAAATTACAATTTTTGATACAAAATAAATTTGATAAAATCAGAAAAAAACAACTTTAGAAGTTGAGTATTACCCTCAATACCTTTCCAATGCCATTTATTTTTGAAAATGGATCTCTATAGTGAAAGTTATGGTTTGTTGAAGAAACTATAGCAACACCTTATTAAAAAGGAGAATTTTTTTTATCAAGATCTTCATGGATGGAAAGTGCTTATTTTCAACTTTCCTCATTGGCACATTCGTCAAGAAAATTCGACATCTGAGGCAAAAGCTATGCACTTTGAAAAAATATTGAATTTGTCTTTTTAGGGAACTTAATTCTTCTCACAAAAACACTGAAAGCTCGACTTAATTCTGCAAAATATGTTGTGAATATGCAAAAATTAATAGATATCTAGATATTTTTGACCTTGCAAACACCCGCAAATAAAACCAGAAAGCGCTTTTTGTTCAACGGCGCAATTTAACCTTTAATGTGCAAAAAGGTAGTTGACCTGTGGTATTCTAATAGAATTTTTTGCAGAATTTTCTCAGCATCTTGAAAAACTAATAGACACCCAGATGAGATTTCGTTGCTGTGAACAAAACCCAAAAATGTTTTTTTTGTTTAATCAGCAGAAGATAAGAATTTGATTAAAAAATAAAAACGGCTCCAACAAAAAAGATTTCAAATTTTAAACTCTTATTTGTTACTGTGTTCTAATCTTTGATTATGGTGAAATTAAAGACAATCTTGAATTTCTTAGACCTTATGGACACTCTGGAAGGGCTGAAAATGCCTCCAATATTAGCAAAATGCTGCAATCACCTAGATCTTGTAGGAACACAAATATGCAAAATAGAGCATACCGATACTTATTTTTCCTTCAGCTATTCTTATTCTCCAGATCATCCAAGGATGCAAGAGAAGAGCATACTATTTTTTTCTTTTGTTTTGAGAAATTTTTTAGCTATATATTAGTCTCAAATCTCTCAAACATATCAGATAACAAAGTAAGCTATACCAGAAAAATCTGCTCTGATACCATGTTTGATTCTTTGAGAAGCAAGAATCGAGCTAAGATCTGATGTCAATTGTAGATCACATGCACTTCAGTCGATAAATGATTGAACATAAAAATAGTGGAATGGAGAAATAAATCTGAAAGAGAAATTAGAGACAAAGCAAGATAAATTTGAGAATACTCTTGATACTCACACTGAGCTATCACTGAACTAGTGAAGGTGAGAGTAAAGTGTTGTATATATAGCAAAAATGGCATATACATCCAAGAGGTGCATTAACTGCCACCCATAAAGGATTGGAGGTTTTACCTACTTGGTAAATGCCAAAACATGTGGCATAACCTCCGTAGGTGAAGACAAAAAAGAGGTTATGAGAGGTGGCACATAAAGCTAAAAGAGGGTGAGAAACCCAACTACCC
>VDFB02001544.1:0-21616 GCA_007258455.2 Sequoia sempervirens | reverse complement strand
CTTTATCTCTCTCTCATCCCTCTATCTCCCACTCCCTCCCTCTCCCTATCTTTCAAGTCTCTCCCTCTCACCCCTCTCTCTCTGTGTCTTATTATTACTAATTATTATATATTAAATAAATTTTGTAAATAAAATAAATATAATTTATATTAAAAATTAGATTTTACATGTTATTATTATTAATTTAAAAGTTTTATATATTAACATGATTATTTATTACAAATTGTTTATATATATATACTCTTTTTTAGGTCTCTACCTAAGGTATCCAACCTACATAACACACTCTCTCTCTTTTATTATTACTAATTATTATATATTAAATAAATTTTGTAAATAAAATAAATATAATATAGATTAAAAATTAGATATTACATGTTACTATTATGCATTTAAAAGTTTTATTTATTAAAATAATTAAAATCATTAAAGTGGCAAAGCAAAGAAAATTATGATATTTATAAATATTTTAATGTTGAAAGTTCATAATCAAATCATGAGAAGTATTTAAACATGGTCAACTACTTAAATCTTTTTTATAATTGAGAGATATTCCCTCCCGTTACACAGTTTTTTTTGTTCTTTTTAGTTTAATCCCACTTAACTACATTTTCATAGGCTCCGCATGTTTAGGATCGGTAGTAGAAATAAATGAACACTAAACTATCTTATGAAATGGATTTTGTTTGTTTTAATCCAACCAACTACAATGGACATTTTCAAAGGTCGTTTCCAAGAACGTGAATAGAACGTGAATCCACGTCTTGCAACACATGTTTAATTTCAGTAAATCAAAACAAATAATAAACATATGAAGAGAAGAAGTTTCAAACCAAAAGAAATAGAACTGACCAGAGAAAAGAACATGAATAGAACCTGAGAAATAGAATTGACCAGAGAAGAAGAACGTGAATAGAACGTGAGTAGATCGAAACAAATAATAAACATGGGAAGAGAAGAAGTTTCAAAGCAAAATAAATGAAGTCACTTCCTCCATACGCACCTTGTACAAGGGTAATTGTTATCTGCCCTGTTTTAAAGGCAATAATATCATCGACTCTGCATTCATCTTGTTTTAGAAACATAGTATGGAGAAGTGGTTCTCTGGTATAGAACAGGGGTTGCCCCACTGGCTTGTTAAACCATAGCTGCAGTGGGCGCAATGGGCTTATGCGATCTGGCAGATTATCCGTTGCAATCCGCTACCCCTTTTTGTGTTATCCTATGTCCCTTTTAAGCTGAGCCCATGGTGGAGCAAGAAACCAACTACATTTGTTGTTGTGGGTGATAGTAGGGATTATCGTATGAGTCCTCAAGAATTCGTAGATCATTATGGGGATGGTCCAATCAGATTTGAAAATTTAGAAGTACTAAAAAATGATTCACATGAAGTTGAAGATTATCTTCACACTCGCTGGTACACAGTCAAGCACAATAACAATTATTACTTCACATATATTGCTCCGCTGTGTGACTTGCTAAAATGCACGCTCCTCTTCAAGGAAAATATAATCTTTGTAGAAAACCTTCTAAGAATATCTAGGTCAGTGGCAGTCGGCAGACAGTTATCTGAAACAGAGGCTTATGAAAAGCTAATAACAAGGCGTTACTATTGCGGTAAAGGTGCTGATCTTGTGGTTCCTACAACCTTCAACTATGTTGATTTCAGCACTAAGTTTTGGGTGGTGATAAGTACTCTTCCTATATTGCTTCAGGAAAACAATTATGTAAAGCTTTCAACTTTACTGAGTCTTATGATTATTTTGTTAGATTTAAATAGAACTTGATTGTACAAGCTTTATGACAGGATTTTTAATCGCTTTGCCACTTTTGTTAAAATCAACGCCTTCAAGAAAAAAAGAGGCTTGTATGACTTCTTCTCCATATTCAGCAACCGCTAGGGATACACTGACACTGCTAAGAGGCATGCTTATGCAGCACAACCAGGCCACATACTACACATAGGTTGGTACGCTAAATTGGAAACGCCGGATGACATAGAGATAGTTGGATGGGAAAGATACCATAACGATCCTAGTGAAGAGAATATATTCATGGAGATAGCCATAAATAAGGCTTACTGTAAACGTAAGAAATATTATGATATGTATCCCGTGGTAGAATTGACAAGGCCTGTTTACGTTCTCTGATCATGAGGTTAGCTTTCTGAGTCCCTCGAACCACAAGTGATTGCTAGAAGTTTCTAATTATATAATTGTTGTTGAGCTTTGGTTGTTTGTCTTTTGAAGATTGGATGTTACGATACCCATGTCGTAAACTCCATAGTATTCAAGTATTCCAATAGTTAAGTAGTTAATATTATAGCAGTGGAATATTTGTACAAAATTGTCATTTGTACCTATGAAGAAGTGGTAGATCTTCTTGACAATGACTTCAATAAATTATATGTACTTGATAAAGCAAAGGATTGATCATTTTGATATGATATTCCCCCTTTGTTTTAATATAGTATTTTATTTGGTAGTATAATTAAGATTTGGTGTTATTTGGATCTTTTAATCATTGTAAGGTTATAAATAAATTATTCTCAAAGTCATTTGGTCTGATCAAGTAGAGTGTGTGAATTTGCAAGTATTCATATTATCTTAGACTACTACATAATAGTGCAATCTTGAGAGTCAAAAAACAATTTGTATCTTTTTCAATAATTTGTTATTTAGTTAATATCAAAAGTCATTGTCATTTAGTCATTAGCCTTCACCATTGTTTTCCCATCTCCTCCTTAGTAGCATTACCTCTAGATATTCAATAGTATCAAAACCCATAATCTTTTAGTATTCTATCATTGTAAAAAAGTTACACCTCTATTAATCATGATTCAAATAATTTAGGGAGAATTCTATGTTTTATGGGGAATCTCTTGTGAGATCTAATTGATCTCTATCATGCATGTTATCACTCATCTTTTAAAGTTTTTTGTTGTTGTTGTTGCATTATATCCCTTGTTGATCCCTTAATCCTCTAAAGACATTCATTCACGAGTTTCATTACAAGTCTACAATCTAAAATAATTGAATATGAAGAATATTTGGGACCTTTTAAAAAATACTCAATTCTTTGAAAGAAGTTTTTCATGTAGTTGTAGTGGATTCACATTATATACAAATAATAGATATTCATTATATGATAATGAGATAATAAATGATGAAAAAACATTATTGAAATTGAAGAAAGAAGTCATTGTTGGAGTTATGGACAGACACTGAGAGGGGGGGGTGAATCAGTGTCTAAACTTTTCAACTTCGTCCAAGATCTTTAATTTTGATTTCATTTTCTTTCAACAATAGAGTAGAGTAATCACTTTTGAAAGCACAAAGATATGACAACATTAACTCAGTCTATTAGACAACTTATGAAAATATGATTTGAGTGAGATATCTTGCATTTGCCAAAATAGTTATGGCTGACATTGATTAACAATCAAAGCATGATGACAGTGCAGGTGCAACTCATAAGACTATGCAAATGATGATCAACATAATTGACTCACTTCTTAAACAATTGATTTGAATGTAGCTTTAAAGACAATAAAGGTATTGAGACAACAAACACCTTTAGAAAATTATAACTATTCTTGAGCAATGAATCAAATGAGAACTTTTAAGCTTCCTTTTGAATTAGATTCTTCAACAATGACTTGTGCAAGATATTTGAACTAAATATTTGCAGATATGAAGGAACTATCATTCAAGAATGTTCAGACTGATAAAAATTATCACAATCAAGAAACATTATGACATAAAAAACAAAGAGACCATAAGACAAAGGATTTGCTGAGTGGAAAACCCTCCTGGGGTAGAAAAACCACTCCTAAACTACCTTACTGGCTTAAACTTCAAAAACCATTGTTAACAATGCCTTATAGGCTAATTTATGAGCACCAACTCAAGGAGCACCAACCCCTCATTTTGAAACACCAATTTCAAGGAGCACCAACCCCTCAAATTATTTTCAGAACAATAATAATATCAAAGGATCTCTCTATTTTCTAGTAAGCTCAAGAAACTCAACACTCTTATCTACCTAATACCCTAAGAATCCAACTCTTTGAATCCTTAAAATATTAAATAGAAAAGAATTACAACTCTGTTATGCATCATGTTTTCCAAATTTTGTATTACAGAGTTTTCCAATACATCTCTTGATACGGCCAAAATAACTGTATCATAATTTCTAGCCAAAAGATCTTTTAGTATTCACAACACTGTGTTTTATACATCTTTTCCAGTGTGTAGTCTTCAAAGAGATTCGAGGTCAAAGGAGAGCAAAAACCTCCTTTCTATTTTCAAGAAAAGGATGCCAGAAAAGTAACTGTCTTCAGGAGTAACGGTTGAACAACCAAACTGAAGAGATTCAGACTGAAGTTAACAAAGCTTTTTACAATAGAATTCTTCATCTTGTACCCAGCAATATTATTAGAAAAAGTGAAATTAATTTTCCAATACAAGAGCTGTCCTCAACAAATCTGAAATGTGTGAGATCATTTCATTGCTTAAAAAAGCACAACTGCCCACCACTATAAATCATAACCTCTAATGCATGAATAACAATACTCTGACAGGGCATTATTTGCCACATTAGTAACTGAGATGCAGAGAGTAGTTCTAAAAATGGTGATTATAAACCAGTATGTGCAGCATGAAACACATAAATACCAGAGATTCGATGCCAACCAAAGATGTCGGCCTGCAACTATATTTAGAAATTCACATGTCAGCGACAGTGACAAAGTTTGTTAATCATTCATCGAGACATCCAGATAGTCCTGCTAAAGGCAATTAAATCGCCAGACATATCTCTTAGTTATCACTTTCACCATGACCCATCAGAGTCGGGGAGAAGTCATAAGGAATACATTATGTCACGCCGAGAGCTCATATGTTATGTTCTTTCCAATCGCTAAGACATAAGCAAGTTTCTCACCGAGATGCCCTTTTGTTTCATTCACTATCACTATAGCCTTTTGATATCGGAGAGACATCTCGTAGATAAGTCTTTGTTTTGCTGAGAGCCCCCGTGATCAAACTTGTCGCTGTGACATATCGCTCTCAGGGAGACCTCATATAGATAATACTTCATTATACCGAAAGTCACCCACCATCTTGTGTGTCACTGAGACAAGTCAGATCCTATGCCGACAAAGTCCTTTTGTGTTCCATCGGTGAGACCAGAGGTCACTCGTTGAGACCTCACACCGAAAACCCTAACTCTTTCTAAGATGTATACCTTTATGTTGTTGGTTGGTATAAGAATTCAAACTCGCCAAGACCTTTCTTCGTTGCACATGAGTCATACTGAAATGTTCCTTTTGTTTTATGCATCGCCGAGACATATCAATGTTGGGGAGACCTCTCGGAGAGCACACTATGTCATACCAAAAATATTTATCTACTCTAAGTTGCTGAGATAATACAAACCTCTCGCCGAAAGCCCCTCATAAGACTTAGTCGGCAAGACCTGACGGGTTCGCTATGACATTACACCGAAGCTTGAGACCTCCTGCCGATATGCAATTTTTCCACCGGCGGTTGGAAAGACTAAAGTAAGTTTTCCAAGACGTTACAGCGAAGAAAAACCTCTTCGTCGATGAGCACCCTTTGTTTCCAATCGGGGAGACATGATGAGTTCGCTAAGACATCATTCCGATAGTATAACTCATGCCAATAGGGATTACCCTCTGTCGCTAAAACCATGGAGAAGTCCAGCCGAAAGCTGCCTGTATGTAAAATTAAATCATCATGACATCAGAAACATCTTGCTGATAGGAAACACAGACATTTATAAAAAAAAATGGATCAGGGAGACCCTAGAATTCTCACGCTGATATGTTCTTTTTCTGTCACCGAAATAATGTACAAAAGATAACCTGTGACTGCACGAAGCTCAAACTGGTCAATACCAAAAGATATTAAAATTCTGAATGTAAATTGTCCACTGAATGCCAAGACAAGTAAACCATATAGATAAAAAAGTACCAAGATAAAGCATGAGAAACCAATCTGAAACTGTCAACAAGTAGAATCAACTGAAAGGGATTTTGTCATCAAGGACAAACCATATGATCACAACTGAGAACCAATAGTCATATTATAGCAAGTGACATGATAGCATTGCAAAGCTTGATAATATTGTAAATATCTTAAAAGACCTCTTGAATGACAAGTGCTACAATAAAGAATATGTATGTAAGGATGGATGGGGAGAGAGAGAGAGGGGTAATATTCTCCCTGAAGATCCATAATGTTTTTCCATAAATAGTATCAAGGAACTTCTTGAAGAATGTAACTCTTTATCACATGCACGATAATATCAATAATATTGGTTTAGTTGTTACTCATCACATGAGCAGTAATATAGTTCTTTTATTGGGCAAGTTAGTTTAATCCTACTAAACTGCATTTTCATAGGTTCAGTATGTTTATAGAAATAAATGAATACTTCTATAGGTTTCATTGTATTTACAAGTTTGACTAAATCATCCTATGAAATTATTTTTGTTTATTTTAATCCAATCAACTACAATGGACAATTTCAAAGGTCATTTTCTAGAACATGAATAAAATAGTAAGAATTGGAATCAATGTCTTTCAACTTATGTTTAATTTTAGTAGATCAAAAATAATAATAACTATACAAAGAGAAGAAGTTTCAAATCAAAAGAAATGGAGTCACTTCCTCTATACAAAGGTAATTGTAATTTTGAGGAGGTCCACATGAATAAGGTAGAAAGTAAAAAGTTTTGGTTATTCATTGTATTAATTGTGTTGAGCCATAGCCATATATTCAAATAGAAGTTCTCTTAGTCACATTGGGATATAAAATGAAATGAAATATAAGTACACTTGATTCATAGATATCTCTTCCAATTGTTTAATTTCATCCAAATGGTTAATCTCCCATCTACATAATTATTTTACAAATATTGAATATTTGATGGTTGAAGTGTCCAATCAAAAATTTATAGGAACATCATTCATCACATTGACTTAAAATCACTAAAGATTACAAAAACAGAGGCACTGTGTTTATATCTTATAAACTGCATGTGAAGGAAGGGCATTGACTGTCAGATTTAAAAGGAGGAAGATAAAAACATAGAAACACAAACTGATAGCAGATTTCAAATCATTCCATTAAACACCATTATAGAGAAAATACAAAATGAAAAACAAGCAATAGAAACAACAACCTAGTAATTTTATATTAATCAAAATTATGTTTTCTTTTACAGAGATTCGACTCTTTCATCATCTTCATTCACTTCATTACAAACTTCTAATATATTTTTCTACCCTTGAGAGCTATCTCCTTTCTAGTTACAAAACTACATAGCAACCAAATATAAAACCTAAAAGCAAATTCTAGACTTCAACATAAACATAAAATAATCTATTTTGATGCACCCAAAAAGTGTGTGAGCACTGCACGAGACTTAATGAAAATTTATTTTATATCATTTCCAAAATTTGGCTTCATAGGCAATCTTTAATGCTAGGATCAATTTGTGATCCAATGCAGATACATTGGCTGCTTGTCTTCAATGTTGTGATATCTTACAGATACAAAGATGATATAGAGCATGTTGATGCGATAGGTACAGCTAGAGTATTAAATGAAGTAGGTGAGATTATATCTCTAACACTCCCCCTTAATCTCAACTACGGTCATCCATCTTCATTTCCAGTTCTAAAACTTCTAGAGCATCCATCTTTATTTCTGAAGCTTCTATTTCTAGATTTCATACATTGCCTATGAAATGCTATGACACTTGATTGTGCTATTTCTTTACTCATTGACAACTTCAATTGACCTTTTATGACCTCATACAACTAGAATTCTCCTAAGATCTAATTTTTTTATGAGCTCTGCTTTCTTGCTTTGTTCCTATTCTTGTATAAAAATAATTGAGAGTTGTGTTGCTCTGTCTTCTTCCTGATCTTTTTATAGCAGAGCTTTGATGCTTTGTCTTCTTCCTTACACCATGTTCTTGCTTGTTATAGAGCTATGTTGCTCTCTTTCTGCTTCTTTTTCACTGTGACTTTGGATCCTCTTGGTTGTTTCTACAACAATCTCCTTCTATCATGGTAGTGTCTTCAACTGATTTATAACGACCTGCATTTCTCACTCTGCTTGGCAGCAACTTCACTTTTGTTGACTTCTTTTACTGATGATATGACATCAACAATGTGATTTTTGTGTGCTACTACACAAAGTCTATTCAATTGACTTCTTTCTTTTTTCTATTTCTTTCTTTTCTTCTGAACTTAATCTTGATCCATTCAAAAAATTTGGAGCTAAATTTCGGGAGCAATGTCTTTCCAGAGCAAAACCTCTGGTGTATCGCAACGTTCTATGTTGTGGCTATAAATATTCTAGAGCAACTATTCTGCTAAAAGTTTCCAGAGCTTCTTTCTTTTGCACCTTTCCTGATGCTTCAACATCTACAATCTTTTTAATTGATTTTTTCTCCAACAACTGTTGTTGTATCAAACTTTGAATTTTTGCAACGATAGCTTCAACTACTTCTCTAAGTCTTTGAATCTCCTTGAATATGACCCCTTGAATATGAGGCATCCATCACTTAAACTTGGAAGCTCTTGTGGCATCCTCTTGCACTTATATATTTTGTGTTTGTAACCATGTTTTCTGACTTTTTTCAATAAAAAATGTTAAACCATTTTCAACTCTCAATAATGATGTCATTCATTTGGCATTTTTCAACTGCTGCAGCAGTTTTTCCAACTCTTGTTTCAAAACATCAACATGGAACTTCCAATATCTCCACAATCTCAAAATGTCTCATTAGACAACAACTTCTTTTGACTCAAAACACTTGTTATTTCTTTTGAACATTCATACCTTTTATGATTGTTATCATTTTTTACATATAAAAATTTGTACAATCGTTTGAACATACCTGTAAGCTTCTTCCAACTTGGTCCATAGACCCATCCACAATCCATTCTTATGCAATATGTCATTGATTCATTCTTCCAATCTTTATTCAAACACATTTTCTCACAATGATTCTATAATCCACATATACTGCAAGGATGTAAATTCCAATTCTTATCCTTGGTATGACCTTTTCTGTGGCAATGTGTACACTCAACACTCGTCATTTCTCGAACAAATTTACCTGCACTTGTAGCATCATTCCCCTTACTTGGGACATACCTGAGACCACCATAATTTGGCCTCATTGTTAGCTCAATTGTATTTCTCATTCCTTGTTCATTTTTTCCTAATTTGTGTCCTTTTTATCCCATTCTTTTCATAATTTTGATACCAACATTGTCATCAAAACATAAAACATTTGTAGAATCAAATTTAGACTCATTAATATGTTCATCTTCATCAATACATTCTTCTTCACAAACAATTTCAACAAAGTTACACTGGTCATTTGATTGATCAAAACAAAAATCATTTGTATCACATGAAATATCACACACAACTGGCTTTGTCTTCAAGCAAGAATTTTCTTGCTGCAATTTTAATATTTCTTTCTTTTGAAAACTGTTTTCTTCTTCTAATTTTTTTAGATTTTGTTCCAAATCTTCAACAAACTTCAACTTGTTTTGTATTTCCTCTTTTTCTTTTTCAGACAATTTTAATTTCTCTTCTAATTCTATATTTTTCTTTTTAACTTCATCCAATTCTTTACTCAAGGCATCATTTTCACATATGATTTCATATTTCTCTTTTACTCTTTCTTTCAAACTTGCTACCAATTATGAATTGCATTTCTTAACATTTAACGATTCTTCTTCTAAGACATCTTTTGCAGTTACTAAATTTTCATTCTCCTTTTTAACTCTTTTTCCTACTTTCCCCATCTATAATAAAAAAATTTAACTTACCTTACTTGATTTCATTACAAAGGCTTATATTTTGGCAACTTCATGTGCCTTTACTCTGTTTCTTCACAATTTCCTTTGATTGATTAAATCCTTCAACAACTACAATTGTGCTTACAATGTCAACAAAGTTTCTTCTCCTTTAACAGTTGGCTGCTATCTATCTTCACAGATCTAAGATCCTCCTTGCAGTAGCTTCATTGACTTATATTCTTCCTCTAACAATAATCTCATCTCTTTTCTTTGATGATAAGATAGAGAGAATAAAAATAGGGGAAAACAGAGTACCCCAAACTTGCTACAACAATACAGAATTTTCATTCAACTTGACTCCTTTGCAAAAACAAACAATAATAGATTTACTAGCTGCCGCTCCTTTCAGAAAATCTCCTCCAACATTTACTCAAGGAATTTGATAACCTTTGTCTTTCCTACAAACACTGATGGCTTAAAATAGTAGGGCTTTTCTATCAACAACAATGACTTCTTTTGATTAGGCTTCAAACAATGATCTGGGGTCACTTTCTTTCTTCACAACCACTTTAAAACCTATGCAACTTTTATGTATCTTTTGGCAGTCATGTCACTTCACAGGCTATGGCTTGATCTTCGGCTCCTCCTTAATTTTTTCCTTCAAATACAACAATTCCTCTTTATGATTTTTATAGCCAAACCCTTGATCTCTTATGAGATAACTGCAAAAAAAATCACATTTTTCAACTATGCCTACTCCTGCAGTAGCAATTTTATCTTCACAAACCCTCGGTGTTTAGACAACCTTGAATCCCTTCATCAACCTTTCTCCTTCAGATAAACCAAAACATTCTCTAGTGGTGGCCTCACCTTGACTGTGATTTCCTTCTCCACGGCTGATCTCTTTATAAACTAGTGATTGCACTCTTTTCTTTTGATCTCCTTAGCAACTCCTCTTTTTCACTAATTTCACTTATTTAGTAGCTTTTGCACCAATGTCATATCTAGTTAGGCACCTCATGGAACAACATCTACAACTATTCTTTGGTCTAGAGCCACAATCTTATTAAGGCATCTATTTCATACAAATCACGATGGGCTCTACTTGCGAGGCCATCTATTTCAGCAACCCAAGCTTTTCATTATACTTTTCAACAGGGGTTCTGTTGAGAATTAAGGAGCAAATAAAACATAACTAACAACAAGATGAATAAATAGAAATAAACACAGAAAAATAGCATAACACAAGTTTTAACATGGTTCACCATAAATGGCTACATCCACCAAGAAAGCAGGGAACAACTCTTATTAATCTCCAATAATCCAATACAATACATGAACTATACACATATACTTATACATTCATATTTAGCTATGAATTGAAGAGTTGGGAGGAGATGAAAGGTCAAATGACTGTTGGGCTTCACATCCCGACAATCTCCCCTATGAAGTCCAAGTGTACAGCCATGCATTGCACGACATCCCTGCATTTCCCCTTGAACTCAGACTACAACGAGGCCCATTGAAGATTTGAGTTTTGCCAACTGCTCACGAACACAGCGAATCAGTCTTCTCCATGCCCAATCAGAGTTGACCACTTGCTGCAACTAGACCATCTGGTCTTGTGCCATCAACAACTCCCTTTTTAGACACATATGTTCTTCATGTGTCTCAGACCTGTTAGCAGTTCTCCAGTCCTGCCATATATACCAACTTCCCGGTGTATTTGAAAGCTTTTCCAAGGGCTTCACCTCCCCCGTAATCATCACCACTGGCAAAGCTTCCTTTCCCCATGAAGGAAAATGGTTCACGAGTTTTAACATCTCCTTTTGCCCAAAACAGGGTAACCGTTCTTCCAACTCTTCTTGGAACCAAGAAACACCACTGTAGGTCATCCTGTTGCCGAGCTCAATAGGAAGCCCCGATCCATCATGGAAGTTGCAGTGTTGGAGAGACTAACTGCATTTGGGATGCTATTACCCACTAGGTATGAGACAAAAAACCCTCTTTTCCACTGAAACGCAATGAGCCCCTCAAGTATTTGTACATATAGTAATCCGAGCGCATCGTCCAGTGTCTTATGTATGTGGTTGGCCAACTCGAAGCTAGATTTACCAGCAAAATATGACATTTCATAGGGCAGCTTATCCAGAAAGGCAACATTATAGCAACGAGAAGGGTTCATTAGAAAGAAGATCAGATCCAAACACTTCCACCCACGAGCAGTGGTGCCGTGGAATAGGGTAACCCGTGCATCCATTGTGACCGGCATGATAAGGTCAGTCAATTCAGCGAAGAGAGAACTGAAGCAAAGCAAGAAGGGCTCCCTGTAGGTAGTTCCTTCAGGGCACACCACCAAATTGCCCTCCTTCAGGGGCCTGCTCATCATCTGCCCATCCCGTGCCCTGTTTCGGGTCAGCCTGACCTTCTTACTTGAGATTTCACATTCCGTGCTGCCACCATTATTAGAAACCGCATCATAGTGGAACGTAATGTCCTGCATAGCTTTCTCCAGAGTTTGACATTTCAAAAACTCCTCTATTTTAGACCTCTCGTCCTGGAAACAAACTCCTCTATGTAGTGGAAAAGATGACAACCCATCTTGAGAGTGGCTAGGACTAGTCTCGTCCCCAGAACCGACAACATGATCATTTCTTGCCAAATATTGTTCTGCCAATTCTTTTGGAAGTGGTGGACCACTGTGGCATGCCTTTGTGATTAAACTGAGATCCAGAGGATAAGGCCCTCCATTGGAAAATCGTGCTGCTTGCTCATTAGGATATGGCATCAAAAAATGATCACTTGTTTTTCTAGGTTGTGTAAACAACCCACCTTCATCATTTGGCCCGTCCACTACTTCTATCTTTGTTGATAATGTCTTAGCTTCTTCTTCTTCAGTGTAGGCAACTCCAATAAGATCACGATAGGTGACTAAGGACATACTATGAAAAGATGTACAAACTTGTTGATAGACCTGTTGTCTACGCCGAATTGATGCATAATCATAAGAGCTTAGAATTCCCTTATGAGGCCATGGATAGCTTGGACAATCTAAGCCATGCTCTGCCTTATCAGCAGAAACTATGCTGGAAAAACCAACACAACATGACAATCCTGCCCCAAGAATTTCCAAAGCATGCAATGACTTCACACCAACACTATCTCCTCCTCCCTGACTTTGCATGGAAGAAAACACAGGAGCAGCCTGGTGAACAACTTCTAGTGGGGATTTGACATTTCCAACTCCATTCAACTGCAACACAATGATCTCCACTATAGGAGCTTTCACCCATAGAACTTTCTCATCATCCTCGGGAACATTCTCACTAAAAAGCTCCCCGTTGCTGTCCTCGTCCAACTCTGCCGCATCCATACCATGGACCACATGTGGAAACTCTACCGCCACAAAGATCTTCTCCTCAATGGGACACCCATAGACCAAAATTGGAGCACTCATTATTTTTCTTTCAAATTCTTCGAATTTCTCAAACGTGTCCACCTCTTCATCTTCTTTGAGTTCTCTCTCAACTTCACCGTCTGAACCTTTCCTGCAACTGCCCGCCTGTAGGGATTTCTTCTCGGAGTCCTCCAAATCAGTCACTATTGCACTCTCAGCCTCGTTGGCTTCACCTGCATGCAATTCTATTTCAATAAATGCATATCTTCATCCATTGGAGTGACTTCTGCAACAAATTGTGCAACCAAGGGAGTTTCATCTATTTCCATCAACGAAATTCCACATTTCACAATAGCAACAGCTGTTTCTTCATGAGGCACTACTTGTGCTTTTAACTTCTTACTTGTGGAATTGTGATCATAATTTCTCACCTTACATTTCAAGGAATTCCTCACTTCTTCTTGCTCCTCTGGAAGATCAAACGTGACCCTCTTCTTACCTTTCATTGATTTCAGCTTCAGAGATTGGTTCTTTTTGTGCGAATTCTCAAGACCTTCCTTGCCCATGTGACCAAGCCTCTTGAACAAGGGCTCCGTGTCACTATCCACCATTGTCTTCGCAACTCCCACCTCATTGTGACTCTCCAGCACATATAGAGTGTTTAATTTGCTGCCTTCTGCAATCACTCGGGCTCCTTTTGTCACCTTACATCTACTTAGTTCAAAAGTGACTCCACAGCCTTGAGAACTCAATTTCCCAACTAAAATTGAATTATGTTTCAGTTGAGGGACATACCTGACATCCCTTAACAACCAACTTTTTCCATTTGTTAGTTTCAACAAAACATCTCCTATGCCAACAATATCAAGAGATTTATTATCTGCAAGAAGGACCTTACCAAAAACACCATTTTGAAAGGTTTTGAAAAAATCCCTACATGAAGTAACATAAAACGAAGCTCCTGTATCTAGCACCCAAGCATTTGTTTCAATTTCTTCTTCAGTTAACAGAAGTACACTATCTTCCATATATGCTCCTTGGCTCTAACCGAGCTCTGATACCAATTGTTGAGAATTAAGGAGCAAATAAAACATAACTAACAACAAGATGAATAAACAGAAATAAACACACAGAAAAATAGCATAACACAAGTTTTAACATGGTTCACCATAAATGGCTACATCCACCAAGAAAGCAAGGAACAACTCTTATTAATCTCCAACAATCCAATACAATACATGAACTATACACATATACTTATACATTCATATTCAGCTATGAATTGAAGAGTTGGGAGGAGATGAAAGGTCAAATGACCGTTGGGCTTCACATCCCAACAGATTCCTCCAGACCTTGGGTGATAGAGATTTAAACTAGGTGACTATTAATCTCTTTCACTGGAAATTTTCAAATCTTCAACTATGCTTCTCCTCAGATCTAGCTATGTGGCTTTCTTCTCCTCCAATATGCGCCTCTTTTCCTAGGCGGCTTGGTTCTTCCATGATCTACTCAAATATTGGCAATATCTATAGCATAAATGGCAATTTCCACCAATTATGTTGTCTCACAAAAGCAACGGTCTAATTGCATACACAATAATTAACATTGACTCCTTGCAGCCACCAATAATCTTTTCCTTTGAAGATGTAAAGCCTTGAAAGACAACTAAATCTTCAAGTGGTGTCCTTCTGGAAATTTCAGGGATCATTTCTCCTTTAATGTTCAACTACTTTGTTTTTCTTGTCTTGGCCGATGAAAACCTTCAGACAACAACAAAATAACTATGATCTCATTGGGGAAACTTCTCATAAAATTGTCATTTCCTTCTTTTGAAGAAACTTTCTTTTACAACAACAATCTTCCCTTTCACAAAAGCTGAAAACAATCTGGCTGCAAAAAAAACTTTCCAGACTTTATAGATCCTCCTCCATGACCTTCAAATTTCAACAATCCTTCTTTCTTTTTGGGAAATGATGAATTTTACTTCAACTCTATGATCTAGCTCTTTGACAACAATCTGCAACAATCTTCATTAGATAGCAAATTTGCATCAACTGGCTCTTATACCAGATGTCAGATTTGAAAGGAGGAAGATAAAAACATAGAAACACAAATTGATAGTAGATTTCAAATCATTCCATTAAACACCATTATAGAGTAGATACAGAATGAAAAACAAGCAATAGAAACAACAACCTAGTAATTTTATATTAATCAAAATTATGTTTTCTTTTACAGAGCTTTGGCTTTTTCATAATCTTCATTCACTTCATTACAAACTTATGATATATTTTTCTACCCTTGAGAGCTATCTCCTTTCCAGTTACGCAACTACATAGCAACCAAATATAAAACCTAAAAGAAAATTCTAGATACTTCAACATAAACATAAAATAATATATTTTAATGCACCCACAAAGTGTGTGAGGCCTGCACTGGAGTTAATGCAAATTCCCTTTATATCATTTCCAAAATTTGGCTTCATAGGTAGTCTTTAATGCTGGGATCAATTTGTGATCCAATGTAGATTCGGTGGTTGCTTGTCTTCAATACTATGATATCTTGCAAATACAAAGATGATACAAAGCATGTTGATGAGATAGGTACAACTGGAGTATTAAATGAAGCAGGTGATATTATATCTCTAACATTGACTGTAGAACTCCCATTTTACCTCACATAGACTCAAACATAGCTTCAGTTGGACGTAAAACAAACACAACACCGCTAGAGACAATGAAAGAATTGGCAACCATAAACATCATGTCAAGCTCCTAGGATAAGACCATATTATAGGTTAATACATAAATCAACCAGAGTGATACCTCTTTTACTCAAGAAATGGTAACACTTAAGAGGTTTTTAATTCCACTACACAAAGCACAAATATGAAATTCCCCACCCATGGATATTGATATTCTTGCATTGAAAGGGCAAGAAATTCCACTTTATTAATATACCCAGTTCCCCTAAAATACTATCTCTATTAACATGCAATTGTACAATCATAAGAATCATTCCTCTCCAGATGGTAGTTCACCATGAAGCAAATTTAGCACATTGGATTTGGAAGAATTGTTAATTGATAGGGTGTTAGAACTGTAAAAAATTTGAAATTTTTACAGTCTTTTACATTCAAGAGTTCCGGCATTGAGTTCTCATCATAAGCATATAAGTCCATCTTTGTATTGTCTTGCTTATTTTCTGTCATAAAATCCATTGGATCCATTAAGTCCTTCATTTTTCATTAAAAAAACCCAAATCGGTAAGACATAGTAAAAGTCTTCCCGACCTGATTTTTCACTAATATATGTTTGTTGCAGACTATCGGCAGGACAATTTTCTTGTTTTGGTGACAAAAGGAGTCATTTCGGCAAAGGGAATCATTGTCAGAGTGAAGTCATGGCTAATACATTGTGTTTCGCCAATCGGTGCATGTGGAAGTATATCGGTCAAGCTAAAGGCATTTAGGATAATGTTTCGGCGAATTATTTTTTCTTGCCGACAGGCATCTATATAAAATATATATCGGCATATGTTGGGGCATCATTGTAATGTCAGGGTGAATACCATATGTCATACCAACTAATGCACAAAGGGTTTGTTTTGGCCAGACCGATTGGTATCGGCATGAACTCATAATGAAATCATTTTGTCTTACCGACTGACTTGCAAACAAATGTCTCGGTAAGACTTGTGTGCATTGGGGAAGGTCTTAGCAAAGTGGTTGTTTTTTGGCCAAGCCAATTTCAAAGGTATTCAAAAGCTCTCGGTGAGGAGCTATAGAGTCTTGCTGATTCAAATCTTATGTCGATGGAGATATGCATTGTTGGGAGAAGAACTTTTCAGCATAAGTTTCACCTAAGTATGAATATTATACCGACAGATAGTTCGGGGTGAGTTTTGCCGAATAGGATTAATTTGGGGAGTGATTTCAGTAAGACACTTGGTGCCGGTATATGTCTTCTCGAAGGTTCTTTGTCTCGCTGAAGGTATTGTTTCATTGGTTGGGTTTATTTCTTCGGTGAGAGAACTTGGTGGACACGCCGAAATGAGAATTCATCGGTGAAACATGTGATTTTGTCTTAGCGAATGGAAAATACATTGAAAAGTACATATCGGTAAGACGCAAAGATATCTGCATAACATCTCCCCAACTTTGAAAGTCACAGCGAAGCTGGTGTAATGAAGACTGCATCAGCAAGAGTACAAATTTGTCTTGGCGACCCAATGTAAATGAAGGTTTTCGGTGAAACAGGATGAAGTCTGCGAGAGGTTTCCCCGACATCTATAGGTTATAGCGAAGAACATAAAGATAAGGGATTTCAGTCAGTGTGAAGAACATTAATGTCTCAGCAATTGGAAAATGCTTTGAAGAATACCTGTCGGTATAGCACCATGGAGTCGATATGACATCTCCCTGACTTGGAATTGTTACAACGACATGAAAACAGAAGCGTGAATCATCAAGTTGATTCCAGGTGTCGGTATGACTGCAGAATGTTGTGGCGAATGGTGAAATAAACATTGAAAAGGGATTTCGCCCTAGATTTGAAATTTTCTCATCGACAGTACATTTGATGCGATAGTGCTAGTTTCAAAGGAGGCCTCATTCGTACTTCATTAATGGCACGATGGGATAAAATAGTAATGATAGTAATGTTTTAATCAATTCCTCACTTCTGAATTGATTGCTAGTGAATTGGCGTGCTGAACAGAGAACCGAGACATTTTTTCAGTTTCAGGAGTTCGAATAGAATACTGTAAGTAATTGCTTCTTTGCTTTGCACATTTTGATTCTGTAAGTTTGAAAATGGAGTCTTCTGGTTCTAGAAAGGGTAAAGGTAGAAAGCCTGGTGAGAGTAGTCAGTCGAAGGGAAAGAAACAAAGGACTAATACAGAGCATGAAGA
Organism: Sequoia sempervirens; assembly: GCA_007258455.2. Classification (NCBI taxonomy): domain Eukaryota; kingdom Viridiplantae; phylum Streptophyta; class Pinopsida; order Cupressales; family Cupressaceae; genus Sequoia; species Sequoia sempervirens. Next base: position 3,454 of record VDFB02001544.1, on the reverse strand, counting down.
TACTGAAAGGAAGCTAAACCAAGACCTCATTGATCAATTACCTAGTTCAGGGCCTAAAGCTAGAAGGTCCGCACAGCGTAGGGCAGAAGTTGACAAGCTGGATGACAAATGCAAGTTCATAGGTGATGTCTAGACTACTGTGAGAGGGTATGAGCTTTTTAATTTCCACTACCATAGGAGAAACCATTTTGAGCCAGTCTATAATCCATGGAAGTTGAATGTAGGGAAATTGGTATGCCATAATGTATTTGTAAATGCAGAGTTGGTAAAGTTGCTTGCTGATCATTATGATCCAAAGCATAAAGCAATATGTGATCCTTCTGGAAAACCACAGATACATGTGTCAAAAGAAGCAATTGGTGAGGTTTTCAAATTGGAAGGGTTTTGCAATGAGGAAATCAATTGTGAAGAGTTGCAGAAAGAATTCTGCAGAATGGATACAAGTTACAAGGGTTGGAGGTTACCAATTCACAGGGTTAAACTGGGTAACAAGCCAGAACCACTGGAGGATAGTGAAGGACCTCCCTATCATGTAGATGTGTTTGAACCCTATATGAAGTACACATATTTTCCAGTGTGTTAGGTATTAGGGATGGATGCCCCTGAATTCATGTCAATGGTACCAATGGTTATCACAGCAAATATTCAATAACACAATTCTAGGCCATTCGATTATGCTTCATATGTTTCTAAGGAGCTTGATTTAGGATTGATGGCTATAAAGGGTGTAGCTTCTATTGTTCATCTCAGAAACTATTCATTGTTGATGCATTTAGTGCTATATTTCAGACAAGAGCTAGGGGTATGGCCTCCAGAAATGAAAATTTCCTAGATTGGCAAGGAGGGAGAAACATTGCATGTTTAGTTGTGGACTGCCATTTGGGACAGTAGGTTTGCTGGTTCTAGTTTTATTCATTTTGAGGAGTATTTTGTAAAGACATTGTATAGACTGTATCATTATCCTTGTAACTATTCATTGACTGATGAGATCAAAAGATTCCTTCGGCCTAAAGACTTCAATGGGCCAATTGACCATAATTGGGGAGACTGGTACTATTTAGAGGGAGCTACAGTAATCAGAGTGTATGGATTTGAAGATGCTCCTTTCATTCTGCCAAGGACAGTTCCAAATAGGGTTGCATACTTGGAAATTGTCAAACAGATGGATTTTTGTAGTGTGATGCATTTCAGTTCTTTTGGAAAGCAGGCTTTTATGCCTAGTACTTTCTGTTTTGGAGATTTCATTGTATTGGCTAAAGAGGGATATAATTCAATTCTTGATAGATTGTTGCATTACAATATGAAAAGAGGACCAACTAGGAAAAAATTTGACCCTGAGGGATATATCAATTCGGCTAAGGAAAGGATTAATTTTGGAGGGTATCAGCATGTACCCTATCCTTTTGATGATATGATCATAAATCTGGATGAAGATGAAGCAGAAATGGTAGTTGAAAGATATAACCAGGGGTTACAGGATATTGAGCTATTGTCTTCTGGAGATGAGGAAACACCAAGAGCTAATGTGCCATAGGGTAGAACAGAAAAGGTATCCAGGATGAGGACTCAGCAATATGTTTGCCCAATTAGAGAACAAAGTATTGAAAGTGGTGATGTTGATACAAGGCACATGGAGTATAGATCATTTGTTTCTAATGATGAGTTTATACATTCTCCTGAGTTTAAAGCATTCTTGTACAAGCAGAAGGGGAAGGGGATAAGATAGAATGTTGATGATATCACTTCTGGAAATGAGGAGCAATTGTTGGCTCAATTGAGAAGATGTGTGGATGAGGAAATGACAAATATGACTCCTGAAATGGGGAGGAAAATGTTGAAGGATGCTGGTGTCATGATATTTCCTGGCCTTGATTTGAATTCTGCATTGTTCTTTGATAGTTTCTTTAAGGGCAGTAATGCTACTCACAAGCTTGATAAGGAAAAGGTGACAGAAGTGTATACGGGCTCCAAGTATAATACTGATGAGGGATCAATGTTGATATGGGATTTGTACCCACCCCACAGGAAATCAGTGGTACTTGATACAAAGAAGGCATTTGGTCATGTTTTGACCCTAAAGGCTGGAGAAGCTGATCCTGTAGCTACTGCAGATATTGGGGTAAATATTGCAAAGTTGAATAAAGCACAAATTCAGCTGTTGATAAAAGAAAGAGAAATGTATAAAGCAAATAATGAAAAATTGTTGAGAGAAAATGATAGACTCAAAGACTTGGTTGGTGTTTCAATGGGGACAACCAAAAGGATCACTCAAGGAGAAATCTCTCAGGAAAAAGACCACTAGGTAGGGTCAAGTGCTTATTCTCAGGGAAAGCATGATGCTATTGCTGCAATTGTCAAGAAGAGGCAGGATCATTTGACATCCCGGTTGAATAAATTGTGGGGAAAATATTCTCATACTCTTGCTACATTGAAGGACCACACAAGGATGGATGGACGAATCATGGAGAAATTTCATGAATTGGCTCAAAGTGATGAAGCTAGCAGTTCTGCACTTGAAGCTACAAATCATATAATCAATCGCCATCAAAATTTCTATGATGAATTGCAAGGAGATGAACAGGGGTTAATTGCAGCTGCTAAGAAAACTGTAATTACATTTTCTGATGATAGTGGGGATTTGAAAGAGGCTACCACATGGAAAAATGAATGTGAGTCAATGCTAAATGAAATCATGAAGATAGCTTCTACAGAGGATACAACATTGGAAGAAGTGAGTAAGCAAAATGAGGAAATGGTTAAGATGGAAGTTACGATTCGGAATGTTGTTGGAGATGCGGATACATATGAACGCCAAGATTATTTGGACCACCTCAATAAGACTCACTTATGGCTAAATAGAGCCTAGTTATTCTCTATCTTTTGTTTTATAATATGTATTTTCTATTTATGAAAGGATGCGTCCTTTCATATTCTCAATGTATAAATATCCATTTTGTAAACACTATGTGGATAGTTAGAATATGATAGAGAATAGAGAATATGGTGGAACACCATGTTTCACAAGGTTGAGACTCTGATGTATGTTTTGGAAGCCATGGAGATATCAATGAAAATCATCTAATTTGCTAGCGTATTCTGGTGTCAATTGTTGTGTTGTACTTATTAAAAGAATTATTTAAGTTGTCTCTAAGATTGATGTTTCTTGGTTGTTTAAATTAACATAAAAAGTTTATGTCATGTTTATCAGTACGTATTTTCCGTATCTGTGTGATTGGTTGATAGGTTCTTTCAAGGAAGGATTAAATCCTTTTAATTAATCACAGTAATCAGGGAATTTCATCTAGATCCGTAAGAAGAACTTAATAATCATAATCTTGCATGTTTATACTGGTTATAAACAAAATATGCCAAACAATTTGAATGAATCCAGAAAGAAGTCAGTTGTTTAAAATTTCCTTTGACTTCGTATATTATATAAGGCACTGGTCTCACC
>VDFB02001543.1:0-34881 GCA_007258455.2 Sequoia sempervirens | reverse complement strand
TTTTCTAAAAGAATAGCAATTTATAGTACTCCTACTGCGATGGATACTAATAGCAAAAACCATTTTAAACACTATCAAGCATTTTTCCAAGTTCAAGAGACACAAGTATAAATGAAAACAAGATTAACTACACAAGCTAATTGTGACAGGTTATTGGACCACAAATCTTCTAGCAATGAATTTGACTGCTCTTTTCCATGAAGCCTAAAACTGTTCTATCAAGCAATATTACTTAACTGCTCTATGGGAACATTGTAATTTGGATTCTACAACATTTTTGGCATAGTTTTTTATAACCCCAAGATACACAAACAATAAAAATGACATCTGACAATTTTTTTATGCTTGCCAGCAAGGAAAAGGTTTCTACTGCATTCTCTATGCTCCCATTGTTTGCATTCATGACTACAAGGACAACAACCACGACCTTTAATAGAATCCCTCTATCCTTTATGCTTTCATGACAACGGAAAAGCTCAAAGCAACACACTCTTGACTCATTGTTGAAAAGCTCTCATTATCGCACACGTTGACATAATTTTGGTTCCAAAGCCCTCTTTATGGGACCACTTTGCAGCAATCAAAAAGACACAAACTCTACAGGACTACATGCATGAAGGAAAATGAACATGAGGATTTCTACATAATACCTATCAAACGAAGATGAAACCTTCACATTTCAACAAGAAATTCGAATAAACAATACTAAAAGTAGTTTAAAATACGAATTTATAGTCAAAATATACAATTGCCTTAAAGCACTATGAAACCCTACTTGCATTTCTTGTATCCAACAGAATAAAAAGCGAAAAGCAATATTACTTAACTGCTCTATGGGAACATTGTAATTTGGACTCCTCAACATTTTTGACATAGTTTTTTATAACCCCAACATACAAAAACAGTAACAACGACATCCGACAGAAATCTATGCTTGCCGACAGGTAAAAGGTTTCTACTGTATTCTTTATGCTCCCATTGTTTGCATTTATTCCCACGAGGACAACAACCACAACTTTTAACAGAATCCCTCTATCCTTTATGCTTTCATGGCAATGGCAAAGCTCAAAGCAACACACTATGACTCATTGTTCAAAAGCTCTCATTATCGCACACGCTGACATAATTTTGGTTCCAAAGCCCTCTTTATGGGACCACCTTGCAGCAATAAAAGAGATACAAACTCTACAGGGCTCACATGCATGAAGCAAAATGACCAAGAGGATTTCTACATAATACCTATCAAACGCACATGAAACCTTCGCATTTCAACAAAAAAATTCAAATAGATAGTACTAAAAGTAGTTTAATATACGGAAAAGCTCAAAGCAACCCACTGTCAACTCACATGCATGAAGTAAAATGAACAAGAGGATTTTTACATAATTCCTATCAAACGCAGATGAAACCTTCGCATTTCAACAAGAAATTCGAATGAACAATACTAACAGTAGTTTAAAATACAAATTTATAATCAAAGTATACGAATGCCTTCAAGCACTATGAAACCCTACTTGCACTTCTTGTATCAAATAGACTAAAAAATGAAAACTTACCTCTTCTGACCTCAAGCAATTTTTCTCTCACTGTCCACCGTTTTAATGTATCAAAACTCTGAAAATTACCAAATTATCGCTTCAAATAACTCGTTTCTGGGTCTGGATTCTGCAACTATAACATATCCTGCTCAGTCGCTAAAACTCTCCCTCAGAACACCACTTACAGAAGACAAAAACAACACACACAAAGTAATGGAAATGCATACCAAGTAACTCAACTCTATATTAAATGACCAAAGTACCCTGGCCACGCGTGGCCTCCAAGTGACTCCACCGCCTTCACCTCGAGCCAAATGCCATTCAATGCATTTAATTTTTTTTCATGCAACACGTATGTCTACCCGCCAGTTTGATAATCTATGCCTTTGCTTAATTTTAATTAATCAATTTATGCGCTCGCTGTTTCCTGATATTTTAATGCATTTAATCTGCATTCATGGATTACGAACCTCTAGCCGCCACCTTTTAAACTATGCCTTTGCTTAAATTCTATTCAATCAATTCTATGGCTCTGCATTTTCCGAATGCAAATGAAAATGATTTATAAAGCTACTCTACCTAATAGAAAATAGATAAATGCTAATTTTCCAATATATAAAAATAGCTCTCCAAATTCAAACTATACAAAAAAAAAATCAATATGTTAAAATGGTGAAATGTGATTGGTTCATGCTTAAGCAAATGCATTCCGTGAATGTATAAGTATTAGCCACCTAGAACCAATAAATTTTTATTTAATTCTTACTCATATACTTCAACTATAATTAAATAAATTTTTTATTTATTTAATTATTCTTCTAATATGTCAAATCTTTGAATTAAATGAATTATTTAATTCATAAATTCTATTTTAACGCATTTCTCCTCTATATATTTAGATAATTGTGTGAGTTATCTAAGTATTCACTTTGACCTCGAATTTCACATCTATTTTAAATTGCTCGCTAACTCTTGATTTAATGTCTCGAAAGTGGCATTCTCGAAAGCACTTTCGCCAAATCATTCAATCAAGCCTAGTTCTTAACTCATTTGCATGTACTTGCATTAAATAAATATTCCTATTTAATTACTAAACCTTGTGCATGCATTCGAACAAGAGTTGCTTTTAATCAATCTTTATCTTTGTCATGCAAAGATAATTCTTCTATTTTCGAATACCAAATTGGAAGATTAAATCATTTATTTAATCTTTAATTCTATTTCTAATTTGTATCACTCATGTCATTACTGACCGTTATCAGAATGCATGACTAATCAGTCGATCTCAACCGTTTGTTGATCTTTCGATCTCGGCCTATCGTTCGAATAATCAATTTTCTATAAATTGATCTATCCTTCATCATTCCAATCTCTCTCGAAATCTCTCACAAAATCTTATGACTTTTGAGAGCACTTATCTTGAATCTTTGATGTTTGCTAAATCACTATCATAGGCTATACTTGCACGAACTTATGAGAAATTTGAGGGAAATTATACTACACAAGCAAAATGGAGAAGGGAAATTGAGATGAATCATGGAAATACATACAAATTTGGTGAGATTGTTCAAGTTTTATTTACGTTTTTGACTTCCTTTGTTCTTTGTTGCTTAGCATTAGATTTGCATTTAGATTTGTATTGCATGTTTGCTCTTAATCTTTGTCTTGTGCATTTTCTTGGCATTACATTTGGTGAACCCAACGTGAAGACACCATCTTCACAGATCTTGAGACTTTTCTTTTCATTGTGCAAGTTTTTCGTATGGAACGACACATCAACTCGACAAAATTTTGCAATTGAAATTCACAGACACATCAGTTTGACAAAGCGACACAATTGCTTTCCTGAACTACATTTGACACCATAAACGACGCATCTGCTAAATTACAATGCATCTAAAAATTCTTGAACCGCAACTGACTGGTAAATACCTAGAATGCAATTGCAGAGGAAATCAACACATTTGACTGGTAAAAATGCGACACAATTGACTGGTAACCCTTTGTTTCTATTTTCAAAAATCTGAAGTTTTCAATTGATTTGTGTGTTACTAATATCGGATTTTCAGTGTGTGGGCTTTTTATTTTTGGAGTTAACGAGTTTTTACAGGATGATTGATGAAGACAATACTAAAAACTACTAATGAATCTTTCTACAGAATGCATGTCGAAGACCTTAGTTAATTTTTTTGAAATAGATTGTTTGGTAGAGTAGCAAATCTTTCATTTAGATTAAAATTAACAAGTGTTTACTATGTTTGGTGTGAAAGCACATCTTTGTATTACCCTCACAATTTGGTACATCGAAGTATCCTCTCCCCTTATGTATCCATGCGATCCTAGGTGTAAGAGAAATGGTTACCAACTCTAGAACTTGGGCCTGTTCTAGTGGGAAAAAGTACTCACCCTAAGACGACTCAAACTGGTAGCACCCTGAACTCGAGGGACTTCTAGCCGGTATATAAAAGTGGATTCTTGGCGAAAGTCCAAGAATCACGCATATGGTTCTGATGAGATGGATCTGAAAGGGGACTCTCTTCGCATGGATCATGCCCTACGAATGGAATACCCATATTAAATACCTCTTGTTTTAGTGTCCAACCGTTCTATTGGTCATTGCTTGGTATAGTGCAGGGTACAGTATCATGCCCGAAGACACTCACTACTGATCCCCTTGAGTGGAGATAGCAATTCTTGGGAGGTCATTTCCCAAAGAATTCAAAATTGGTGTGCTCAAAAGACGTTAATGAGCCGTGGAGGGGAGCCAATGCCACCAAATTTCTAAGCTATCCACTCTTGAGAAGGAAAGGTGTTTATCACCAATCTGGGGTATTTCGGTGGGCTATACCAAGTATACAAACCCTAGGCCTTATGGCCTATTAGGATGTGCTTGTTTGTTGTCAACTTAAACGTTCTTTTGAGTCCAAAATTAAACTGAAAACACTTTGTCTTATGATTGTCCTTGTTTTTCAAAATTGGATCACGGAAAATGGAGTCAATTTTAAATCTCAAATCACTGAAAACACACAGAGAGTCGCAACTATTCATCAGAAGGTCATAATTGATTTTTAGAGTTGTATTTGTTTAACTTCGAGTCACATCTATCAGTTAGAGTCACATCTGTCTAACTTCGAGTCACAATTGTTATCATGAGTTGCATTTGTCATTTTCGGTCACATCTTCCAGATTAACTCGCACTTGCTTTGCGAAGGACCGCATATGTTAAATTTTGAGTCACAACTGTCATAGCGAGTCACATATGTTAGAAGGTTGACCACATCTGTCAGAGTTTGACATTAACCTTTATCAGAAACACGCAATTGTTCACTAGAAAATCGCAACTGTTAGCTTGAACTGCATCTGTGAAATCCCGCGATGCATTTGACTGATTATTAGAAAACCAGAATTCATAGTCACTATCCAGTCAACACGGTTATACCAATTTTAGTTGTCTTTCCACAAACAGTCCTTGAATAGAAACCTGCAATGATTTGCTCAATTTTGCATCCTTTAGGTTCATTTAGTCATTACCATAGTTGTCCTAATTCAGATTTTGGTCTCATATTAGAATATATTTTTTTCCTTTAGAATAAACTTATAGGAAGATCAGTTTTACAAACTTTAGGATAGGTCCACCATCTACACTCTATAAAATTCATAGCATCAATGAAATCTGTCATTGAACCTAGTTTTATCAGTTTATCCTTTGTCCTATAGAGAGTCCTCCTAGCTCATCAGTCTAGTTAGGAAACTCAACTTGTCTTTGATCCTAGTCCTACATTGGTTCCTTGACTTAACTAAATTGATGCCTTGGTTATACTTTAGGTAGTTGGTCCCTCTGTCTTGGGTTTATAGAATTGATTATTTTAGAACCTTGCTTAGACTTTGCATCTTTAGATTTTAGGCTAGTGTCATCCTAGAAAATTCCTTATTTTGCGTACAAAAATCCCAAAAACATAGACTAGAGTCATACTATTCATAGATTTAGTTTTGCATTCCTTGCATATTGAGCTAATCTTACATGGTTGAAACTAGGTCTAAGAGAAGAGAGAGAGAAAACATGTCAAACCCAAATGAATTCATCAATCCATTTTCCTCAAGACCTCACAAGACTTTACTAGAAAAATTCACCACTAGAAACACTCAAGGTCATATTACAGTAGAGGACATAGAGGCCACTGCACAGGACCCTGAATTTTCCTCTTTTGTAGATGAATACCTAGCAAATGATTGTCAACGATATTTAGCCAAACTACTAGCTGAAGGCACTAACTTACCTGCAAGATTTGATATTAGCACCTTGCAAACTCAACCTACACAAGGGACAAATGCAATGACTGCTAGTACTACTATAACTCAGGTCAGCACAACTATGCCATTTGGCGCATCTACATAGAGTACGACAGTCCATACGTCTCCATTTGGTACATCTGATAGGACATCAAGATTTAATTTCACTGTAGGGGCTTCATCATCAACTCCCTTCGGTCCTCTTGTTGGGAGTAAAAGGCCTAAAACGTCAGCCTCTACACCTTATGTTAGTGTCACAAGTTCACAATCAACGACCACACCTAATGCTAGTATCACGAGCACCATACCACAGTTGATGGCCATACCTAGTGCTCAAGTCACTAGTACTATACCACTGAGTACACAAACAAGAGGCATTCCCTCCTTCCAATATGGCAATTAGAACCCATTCATGCAGATTCTAAATCAGAATTTGTTATCTCAGATTGGTAGTCAAAATCCATTCACATAGATCCCAAGTCAAAATCATTTTATGCAGATTCTGACCCAGAACACGTTTACCAACATTCTGAATCCAAACACACCTCAAATACCAATGTTCAATCGAAACCCATCATGAGACTTTGGATTTCAAAATACATACACGGATCCGCATAATCCCCCTAGCACATCTTTGACCCAAGTTGACATTTTACAAACACAAATGCAGGCACTACAAACACAAATGGATAACATGTCAGTATCAACCAGGAAATCATTTTCAAAAAAGGACATATGCCCATTTCCCTTTGATAGAACATTGTATATGACCCCTTTCCCTCACGGATATGTCATACCAAATCTCCCTAAGTACAATGGCAAACGAAATCCAATAGAACGTATAGGGGAATTTTCTACCATATGCATAGATGTTTCTTATGACCCCACGTATCTTATGAGACTATTTCCAAGAAGTCTTGTAGGAATTGCACTAGAGTGGTTTTCAGGTCTAAATTCTAGCATCAGATCTTGGGGTGAACTGGTTGAGAAATTTGTGGAGCAATTCTCCTTCAACATAGACCATGAAATAAATATAGCAACCTTGTGTCACACAACACAAGATGAAGGTGAAACATTTATCGCTTTCTTCCAGAGGCAGAGGACTATAGCCATCCGATGTCCTGTTGAGATACCTAAAAAACAAAAAGTTACTATGTTCCAAGAAAACCTTCATGCAAAACTACGAAGTAATCTAAGAGTACATTGTTGTACATCTTTTTTGGAACTAGTGGAAAAAGGGGTTATAATACAAAATGATCTCATTGAAAAAGGAAAACTTAAGACATCAACATCCAATAGAAATCCAATCGTGCAAAACACCCCCACTGATAGAAATAGATTTTGGTCTCACAAAAAAAATGTCACCAGTGATGGGGTAGTTGATGCTAAAACAATACAAGCAGGACCACTCATCACATTATAGGGACCTCACACATTTTCCAACACGCTTAATGTTGTCAATAAACCTCCTAACATGGTCCAAAATACTCAACGTCCACAACAAAGGAGATTTCAAAAACGTGAGTTCACTCCCTTAGGGGAACCCATTGAGTCAGTGTTCAAACAACTGTTACAACATAATATTATACAGCTACAGGAACCAATACAATATGGTCCAGGACAATTTAAACTAGTTTGGTGGGATGATAATGCCTTTTGTGATTATCATAGAACTAAGGGACATAACTTGCAAAACTATCGACAAATTAAGAATATCATATAGGATCTTGTCGAAAGGAGAATTATCGAAGTTAGTGGACAAAAACAAAAGTCATCGAACACTAATCATCAAGTCTTTTCTGATCCACTACATGACCATGGGAAAGGAACTATCCCCAGTTCGAGTACTAAAACCAATATGTCAGCCAACTATGCCAATATCAAGCATGATTATAATAGCGAAAAAATCATTCATCACCTTTGAGTTGCTGATGAGAATATCAATACCATTACTATCAATACCAATCCTGAGTGTGTGGTCAATACTCGTCATACTAAGTTTAGTATCCAAGGCCCTCCATTGCAACAAACACCACAACCTTCCAAGTTATAATATAACCTACTTGACCAGTTGGGGAAGACCCTAGCCCAAATTTCAATCTTGGAATTGTTGCGTATTTCCCCTGAGCATCGATCTGTTCTCAATAAAGCTTTACAGAACACCACAGTCCCTAATGACCTTGATGTCAATTGTTTCCAAGAAATGGTGGGCTATTTGACCAATAACCATCATGCCACATTTTTTGAACAAGATTATGCAATTGAAAAGACGAACCACAATGAGCCTTTACATCTAGAAGTCCTTGTTGATGACACCAAAGTGAGATGAGTTTTGGTTGATGGAGAAGCAAGGTTAAATCTATGCACTTTAAAACTAATTAAGGCCTTTGGTATCTCAGAAGCATGCATAGACATGACCAAAATTATTGTCATTAAAGCTGATGATGATGAGGAAAGAAAATCAAAGGGAGTGGTAACACTTCCTATCAGAATTGGTCCTATGGTGATGGAGACAAAGTTCTAGGTCTTGGATCTCACCCTTCCTTATAACCTTCTGGTAGGAAGACCATGGATTCATGCCATGAAGGTGGTCCCTTCTACTTATCATCAATGTCTTAAATTCCCTTACAATGGCACAAAGATAACTATAGATGGTGATGCGGATCCATTCCAATATTGCACCAATCTAAAAGAGGTCCCCCAATGCCAAGTGCCAGTAAACCAAGAAGCTTCATCGTCTAATCCATCATCCTATGTTGATCCATCTACGCTCACTCGAACATATATTTCTCCCTCCATACCTACCACTCCTAGGGTTGAGATCCAAGACAAAGGTTGTGGAGAGTATTACATGAAGACATCCTATTGTGTTAGCCATTTGATTCCTCCTAAGTCATATGGTTTATCTACATTAGATAGGAGACAATCTATGGTCACTATACACATTCCTCCCACAACAACTTTTACTAAATGGGGTGAATTAAGCAAAGAGGCCATGGATGTAGAAGATTTCACTTCCTGGTTGTATAAGGAAGACAAGGAGGAACCTCTCTCACTTGCTTACATTCCTACAAATCTATATAGTAAAGGTTTCAAAATTATGCAGACCAAGGGATATGATGGACAAAGTGGTTTAAGCTTAAATCAAGATGGAAGGATTGAACCAATATTTGTTTCTTAGTGGCCAAAAGGCATTGGGCTAGGGTTTCAACCAATTCAGATTGGCGTTCCTAGTACCACATCACCCTTAATTGAGGAAGTAAGTGCTTCAGAAGATATTGAGACATATCACAAACCATTGGACCCATATCACTGTGACTCCCCCGAATCTAATGATTATGAGTGGGATTCCCTATCCTCTACCTCTTCCATGGACCTTGACAAGCTATTTGGAGAACTTGACTTAATATTAAGATCCTCCCCAAATCCATTGAATTCCTCTCCACCAATGAAAATGACAAAGGAGGAGTGGTTTACACACTACTATTGGGAATCACTTGATCCTACCCCTTGGCAACCCAATACATCTATTTCAAATAATCAAACATTGGCATTAGGCCCACCTATCAATCTGCCTAGACCTAAATCTAAGAGCAAATGGGATTTAGTATAGGACTTTTGTGACCATATGAATAACTCAATCCTTACCTTGACCCCATTAAACTTTGATAACTCTGACGATGGCATGCCCTTAGTTTATCCACAACTCATTGATTGGGATCAACAAGACACACCTGTCTTAGACATTTTTTAGAACGACGAAGCAATTGCTAAGTTCCTAGGATTACATGAAGGCATACCTAACAGTGATCACAAGGCTGGCTTTACCATTGACTTGGATAATAAAGCATATTTTGGGGAATCTGTTCAACCCTCCAGTCGCAAAAATGAGAAAAGGAATAAACAAGATAAAAAAGACGAGTCTCTAGGTGAAAACCGAAAGGCACCTTTAGACAATGAAAAAGTAAAAAGAAAGGATGCATCCGAAGGTGAAAACCTCTCTGAGGCACCTATGGATGGAGGTTTGAACATTCTCCCTATTGCATAGGAAAAGTCACCCATGCTCATTGAAGAATCAGTAGAAGTCAACATAGGCACAAAAGAGAATCCTCGACTGGTTTATTTTGCAGTGTCATTGACAATAGAAGAGCAAGCCAAAGTTCCATAACTTCTTTGCACAAAGACAGATAAATTTTGCTTGGTCATATGCCGACATGCTGAGCTTGGATCATGAACTTGTTCTGCATCATTCTCCCTTACAACCAGGTGCCAAACCAATGAAACAAAAATTGAGAAAATGCACCCATAGATTTTTACTAGTCAAGGAAGAACTCAAGAAACTGTTAGATGTTGGTTTCATAAGATCAATCGACTATGCTGATTGGATCTCCAATCTTGTTTCAGTCACTAAACCAACTGGGGGCATCCACATCTGCACTGATTTTAGAGATATCAACAAGGCTTGTACTAAGGATGACTTCCCTTTGCCTAACATAGACATGATAGTTGACAGGATAGTAGGATATGAGATGTTGTCCCTTATGGACAGATTTTCAGGATATAACCAGATTAGAATTGCAACTGAAGACCAACCTAAGACAACTTTCACTTGTCCTTGGGGAATGCATTGTTGGAATGTTATGCCCTTTGGACTCAAAAATGTTGGAGCAACCTATCAATGTGCCATGACCACCATCTTTCATGACCTAGTACACACTTTTATGGAGGATTATGTCGATGATCTTATTGTTAAATCCAAGATAAGGGCAGAACATTTATAGGTTTTGGACAAGATATTTCAGAGGCTGGAGAAGTATAAAGTGAGACTCAATCCAAAGAAATGTGTGTTTGAAGTCAAGTCAGGAAAGTTTCTAGGCTATATCATTTCCAAAAGAGGCATTGAAGTGGATTTGGCTAAGGTGAATGCAATCATAGACATGCCTCCACCCACTAATCTCAGTCAACTAAGGACACTACAAGGAAGACTGCAATATATCAGAAGATTTATAGTGTAGTTAGCAGATAAGACACATCCTTTTCAACATCTACTTAAGAAAGGAGTACCTTTTGCATGGATAGCTAGGTGCGGAGAGGCTTTTCAACTGATTAAAGAATATTTACTCACACCACCAGTCTTAATGCCACCTATTGAAGGAAGACAATTGATTCTTTATATTACAGCAACCCATTCATCACTCAGAGCATTGCTTGCACAGAATTATGATGAAGGTCATGAAAGGGCAGTCTATTATATCAATTAGACATTGGTAGGTTATGAGCTTAACTATAGTACCATTGAATGTGCCTATCTTGTGGTGGTATTTGCTACCCAAAAACTAAGGCTCTATATGCTAAACCATCAAACAATGTTGATTTCCAAAATAGACCCTCTAAAATATCTTCTAAGCAAGGCAGCATTAACAGGGGGACTGGCCAAATGGGTTATGATACTTAGTGAGTATGATATCCATTATGTAGAAAGAAAGGATATTAAAGGACAGGTCATTGCTGATCAGTTAGCTGACACACCAATACAAGCAGATCACCCATTAGTTGCAAACTTTCCTAATGAGTTTATATTTACAATGGATACAAACACCACATGGAAACTGTACTTTGATGGCTCACATACAAATCATGGTTCAGGGGATAGCATATTTTTTATCACACCACAGGGTGATTCCATCCCTAAGTCATTCAAGATTGCATTTCCATGCACTAACAACATGGCAGAGTATGAAGCTCTAGTGACAGGGTTACATATGGCATTCGAGTGGAAAATTAAGAATTTATAGGTATATGGTGATTCTCAACTAGTAATCAGATAGGTAAATGATGATTATGAGACTAAGGACGAGAAGCTTGCTGCATACAAGCGCATGGCTAACAGCTTTAAAGATTACTTTGACAAAGTCAAATTTCATCAAATACATCATGTTTTAAATAGGGAAACAGATGCTATGGCTACAAGTGCATCACTTCTTGACATTCCTAACAATGTGCCTAAGTTTGAGTTCTTGGTAGAACAACTTTTGGTCCCAGCCTATGATATCCCAGATTCTAAAATGGTGTGTGACATTGTTGGTCCTAATTCCCCATGGTACAAAGAAATCTATGATTACCTTCATGCCGAAGTCATACCCACTGGCCTATCAAATAACCAACGTAGGACATTCCTCCGTAAGTCAGCCAAATGCACCATCGTCGGAGACACCCTATATAGACACGCCTTAGATAATACCCTACTGAGATGTCTTGATTCTACTGAAACACAAGCAACCTTGCATGGGGTGCATGAGGGTATATGCGGTTCCCATTCTAGCAGTCCTACCTTAGCCAAAAAATTATGAGACTGGGTTATTACTGGCCTACTATGGAAAAAGACTCATATGTCTTTGTAACGAAATGCTGCCAATGCTAAGTTCATGGAGACTTGATACATGCGCTAACATAGGAGCTTTGTCCTATAACGTCACCATGGCCCTTTTCCCAATGGGGACTTGACCTCATAGGTAAGATCCACCCCACATCATCTAATGGACACAAGTTCATTATCACTGCCACTGAGTACTTTACGAAGTGGATTGAAGCCATTCCTATGACATACATTACCAGCACACAAATTTCTAGGTTTATCCTGAACTATATCATTTGTCGGTATGGTGTCCCTCAGTCCATCATCATGGATAATGGCCTCCCATTTAAGAATCAAGAAGTCTGCCATTTATGTGATGAATTTCATATTCAACATCACTTTTCCACTCCATACTACCCACAAGGTAATGGCCAAGCAGAGGCATCTAACAAAACCATCATTAGGATCCTCAAGAATACTGCCAATGATGCTAGTCATGACTGGCATTTATAGTATTCATACTCCCACTGGTGTCACTCCCTATTCACTAGTCTTTGGTTCTAAAGCTATTCTTCCTATTGAGGTCGAGATTCCTTCCCTAAGGGTATCCTTGAAAGGCCACATTGATGATGAAGAGTACCGAGTATCGAGACTCCATGAGCTAGAATTCTTGGATGAGCGAAGACAAAAGGTACTAGACCATCTCCAAGCATATCAGAATTGCCTTTGTCATAGCTATAACAGGAAGGTCTTGAACAAAAACTTTGACATTGGTGACCTAGTTTTAATGGAGAACCCAAAGAATCAAGCAGAAAGAGACAAACCAGGAAAGTTTGAACCAAACTAGTTAGGACCTTATATTGTTATAGAAGCTTTTGGATCAGGCACGTACCAACTCTCTACTCCTGAAGGGGAACCATTGTCCTCACCAATTAATAGTATGCATCTGAAGAAGTTCTACGCGTAGCTTCTAAGAGCCTTGTCTTATTTAGCAAAAATACAAAAAAATTAGAAAATCACAAAAATTGTTACTAAGGTGAAAACTTGGCAAACAGGCATCTTCGTAATACCAAAAAAAAAGATAATCAAGAAAATAGTAAAGACAAATTATTCGTCCAATAGTGAAAACCACTTCGGTGGCACTTTGGATAGGTACCATGGTGAAAACCTGGCAAATAGGCGCCATGTGTAGTTGACTCTGCTCCTTTTTCTACTATTTTTCTAATCTACCTATCCCTGTACATAGTCCACATCCCTGTACATAGTCCTTATCCCTGTACATAGTCCACATCCCTATACATAGTCCTTATCCCTATACATAGTCCACATCCCTGTACATAGTCTTTATCCATGTACATAGTCCACATCCCTATACATAGTCCTTATCCCTATACATAGTCCACTACCCTATACATAGTTCTTATCCCTGTACATTCTACCTATCCCTGTACATATCCCTTATCTTTCATATCCATCACTTGTACATACCATTCATAATAAGTGGTAGTCTTTCCCATAACTTGGAACGATTGACATCAAGTGCATTTCATATCCCCCATTTTACCCAATTCATAATCAATTGGTCTTATACTCGACTGGGGGAAAACACTTGGCATGTGTCATATCAGTTCTTACATAGGCTGTGTTGAAGATGTAAAACCATAGAAAAATCCACAAACATCACAAAATGACCTGAGAAAACACAAAAACATCATAAACTTCAAAAATACAAAACATATCAAAACATATCAAAAATCCAAAAATAGAGTCAGAGTCAGTCGCACTTGTCAGTCTTTGTCATTTGTTGAACTACATTTCCTTTGTGACTAGACGTAGGCAAGGCCATTTGCCGATGTGCCACCGAGGCATTAGGTTAGTTTGTTTAGGTTTGTCTGTATAAAATCATGATTCAATCCATATGTCTATATGACAAGGTCATTGGTCGTGTTGAACTATGAGGTCTCTGCGTGTAAAGGTAGGCAAGGCCATCCATCGATGAGCCCTCGAGGCTGCACTAGGTCAGTCCATTAGGGTTTGTCACATTTACTTTCACACACATCTTCTATTTGTAGTCAATCTTGTCAGTCAGAGTCAAGTCGAACTGTGAGGTCTCTGCATGTATAACATAGGCAAGGCCATCCATTGATGAGCCCCCAAGGCCGCACTAGGTCAGTCCTTTAGGGTTTGTTGTCACACACAGTCAATTGTCAACACATCGTCTCAATTCAAGCATCAATCTAGTGAAGAATTCTACAATGTCTCTAAGTCAAATCAAAAAAATTGCTAAGGAAACAATCAAACAGATCAATTAATGTCTACTATAGGATGTGTCCTTCCTAGAAACAGACATTATCAAAACAATCAACTTATATCTTATTCAAGATGAGTCCTTCCAGAATATAGCTATCGGCAAAACAATCTGTCTTATACAGGATGAGTCCTTCCTACATAATTGACATGGTCAAACAATCAAACATAGCCTTACACAGGTTATCACATCAATGGTATCTAACTTAACATCTTATATGATACATGTCTTTCTAAAACCAAGCTTTGCCATGCCTTATACAAATAGTCATAACATCAAAACCAGACTCACAGTCTTATCCGGTATGTGCATCTCCTGACATCAGGCTCTATCAATCAATCCTTTTATCAATCAAAAAAAATCAAATAAACAGATCAAGTTTTGGAAAATATTTTATTTGCTTATTGACTTTATGGCTTATTTATCTTATCATTTATCTTGAATTGATGACTAGGAATTATGTTACTAGTTTTCTCCATGATGTCCCATGAAGGATTTAGAGAAGCAACAATGTATCTCAATTCTGTTTTCTTTGACTACTATCTATCAACTGTCTTTTAACTTTGATTTTGAGTCATGTTACTAGTTTCCTCAAGGATGTCCCATGAAGGATTTAGAGGAGCGATGATGTCTCATGACCCATCTTTTACTTTGATTGATGTCTCTGGTTTGTCTTGACAAAAACACTGGGGCAACTTATGCCCTTAGTATGAGTTAACGACACTCCTTGTCTATGAATGATTGTTATTAGCAAGTGGTTGACCTTGCACACCTTGATATATCTCATATCATGGTGTTTGTCTCCATTTGTATTAGTCCCACCCAATGATGATAAAGTGCAATACCTTTTGTGATACAGCGAAACATCGAAGATTGCTAATACTAACATCTATCTCATTTCTTTTATTCTTTCTCAATCTTTTTCTTCGCACTCACAATTATTCTTTCTTGCATTATGATGGAGTCGTGTGACACACAACAATATACACCATCCTGCATACAAATATATGTTAGAAAAATACATGTGCATATAGGCATTTATCATATTTAGGACATCATGGCATAATAGGAAATCATCATCATACACTACATATCATAAGCACTCCATGTACATCACCAATGAAAATACATGCATTACATTACATTTGTATAGCATCACATGTAGTATGCATTGTACACATAACATCATATTGCATCTCATAATTATAAATTGCATACATCATATAGAATCAACATCATATAGAATCCACATTATCTCATTAGCTGCATAAACATCATAAAATACATATAATCATCCATCACATAGGCATATCATATAACCATCACATGTATAAATAAACAACTGCATAATCAATAAATAGAAATGCATATCATGAGAATCACCACCAAAATCATATATATAAATTGCTCATTTGTGTCACATCACAATGTCATAATGTATCAATAATACATGGAAGCCCGCAGGCTATAGGATCATAATACGATGTCTCGATGCATCTCAAGAAGTATCCCTATCTTGAACTGCCACTACTATCATGCCTAGAGTGTGTGGAGGAATGATGATGGGAACCTGACGACCTATGAGTTGAGGTCTATCATACAGACCTGCTCTGTGTGGCTACTCCACCCCCTCTATGCTAACTATCCTGGTGTGGGTCCTGGTCTATGACCTGCTACTATGTGCCTATGAGAAGATGGGAGCCTGTCTCTCAGGAGGAATCTCTACCTCATATAAATCACGGTAATATCTCTCTCTCTCCCCAGCTCTTACTAACTCTCTAGCAAAGGCCACTAATGATCTGGTACATAAGGCTCTGAGCTCTGTAAATCTCTACTCAGTCTCATGTCTCTGAGCTATGGCCTGATCCCTGTCCATCACCACTCTATCCCTCTCCATCTGATACGCATCCCTCTCTAACATCAACACTCTCATCTACTCCTCCAAGGATGCCACCTGCACACGTAATGTGGCTATGTTAGGATCCACTACCCCTGTCTCATCCTCATCCAACTCCTCCAAAATCTGATCATGAATCTCTCTCTCATGATCATCATCCTCCTCATCATCCTCCTGATAGACACCCAACAAGCCCAAGGCATCAATCTATGCCTCCTCTCTATCTTCCTCCTCCTCTATCAGGATATCTGGAATGTCCTCCTCTGTGGGTTGCTCCTCCTCACTGCCTATCGCAACATCTACCTCATCCCCTCCCCTACCAATGTCTGGCATGGCCACATCCTCATCTCCTCATCCCTCCTAACGGATCGGTGACAATGGTGGCCCTCGTCCCCTCCAACCATGTCTCCCTCTCCTTCCCCCTCAGCGTCCACCTCGGCCATCATCTCCTCCATCACCATGGCCTCCTCTATCTCCTTAACCTCTACCTCTGCCATGCCTACCTCGCGGACCTATCCCTCACCACTCTACCGACACTAGCTGCTCTAGATCTGTTAGCGGAATCAATCTGTGTACTACCCACCACTGCTCGTACTCCTCTGTGGTCCTCGGGTCTGTTGGACCATCCCTCCATCCCCATGGAACTGCCTGTAGTGCATCAATGTCTACCTCGACTGTGGCCACTAGAATCTCTAGACCCCATAGGGGGATCTCTCGTGATGACCTCGCAAACTCATCCCAACCTCTTGGCTAATCCTGTACCTCTCCAAACTGCCGCAAGACACAATCTGGCAAATGACACTTTATAATGTGGACATGTGACACTATCTACCGAATCAAGAACTGTACCTATCAGCAAAATAGAAAATGATTGTCCTCATTTGACCAATCTATGTAGCCCAGGTATGGCCTCCATGTAAACTAAGCCATTGTGTCTATAGCATGCCTAAAATAACCCGTATCTCCTATATGGTGCTGAGTGTTAGCCCCCACATAGCGGAAGGCATAAGGGGCTCTATGTGGTAGGTCAACTATGGCTGGTGGCCATAAAATGGCGATGTGCTCCCACGCCCATACCATTAGGAGCATCGTACCACAACTCATGGACTATGCATCTCGGTAGGCAATATCATGCAAATGAAAATACAACATACCAAGGAGACAGGAACCCTGTTCATGGTGTTTTCTGCATAGCAACAAATCAGACAGAATGCAATATTCTATCTCTCTTGAAAGGTTATTTTCAATAATAAATCACTGAAAATCACCCCAAGGTCTCTCGGGTGTTAGGTCATAACAATGCATGAACAACTCAGATAAAATGTGAAATGCTGGTAATCACAATCGGACCTTACTACAAGCAAACTATATCCTCCTGTTTATCAGATCTTGCAATATAATGATCTTTAATCCTAAATCTAACCAAATGATAAAGAAACAGCAAAAGATAAGCGTGTGAAGATATGATAAAATCTAAACTATCCCTGAAATGAACAATGCTAATGACATATATCTTGAATGGACCGATCTCAAAGAACCAATTCTTGATCAACCCACAATGCAATATCACAAGAACGGTGCAATCTTCTAAGGTATATAGGTTTTCAAATCATAGACATGCATCTACAATCGAACTTAAGCACATGAAACTGTATGGTCCAAGTTGACTACACTAGTCTACTACAATCAGATAGTTACTGGGAGTATAGACTAGAGATCGCTACAAACATCCCAAATATGCAATCAATAAACACCATTCATCAAACTAAAACTATTTAATTCTGAACATCAAACCCTAGATTTCCAAGCAATTTGAAAGATAGAACAACATAACCATGCAAGATGAAATAACACAAGAGATTTCACCAGGGAAACCACAATGTCTTCAATTGTATTAATCACCAAAATGCTGCAGCAATTTCACTATTCTGATACAATATTTTCTTCAAAGAAAAAACTATAAAAAAACTCTAACTATTGCTCTTGCTTATCTCTATTATTGTTTTGCTAACCAATGTGTAACCCCTTACAATGAGGCAAGAATGCCTTTATAGCAAGTCCTAAGATATGTCAGCCCAGCCAAACATTTTACAAGATAATAAAACCGCCAAAACAAGTTGGCCAAGGAAAAAATTCAAACTAAGGCACACATTAAATGCCAACATCTAGGTCGGCCTTGACACAATCTTCAATGCAGTCTCGTCCAATGCATGCCCCGCGATAATAGGGAAGCACAAATCTCAAAATAAGCATTAATTGCTACTTCCCTTATCCTTTCTTTCCAGACGAGCCCTGCACCCTCAAGAATACTCCATCCAATTCGACGACAGGTGGCAAAGGAAAAACCTTTAGTCAGCATTTAATAGAGTTAATCTCCTCCTTGGACTAGTCAACAACTTTACCCCAATCTTCCCTGTGGGCCAGACATTTGTCCATCACCGCCAAGTAGGTGGCCGCATCATCAAGCTAGTGGGCAGTTGTAACTCCTTCTACATCTGGGGCATAAACTTCATGCCACCATTCCTTTAGCTGCTCAAGACTCAGGTATTCCGGGGCTATCATCCTCCTGCCGGTCATCACCTCAAAGAATGCAATGCATCCATCATAAACTGCAGTGAGATCCCCATCAATCTAATTCTTTCTTTTCAAAATCTTCTTCATGGCCTTCTGCCTAATCTGCAGTGCCTCGAACCATTCCCAGGGTTCATCCAACCTGGAAGAAGGGAGAATTCCATCCTTAGCCAATTGTTCTCTTCCATGTCCCATGATAACCCTTGATTTATGTAGCAGAAGATCCATGTCCTCTTTATCCTAAGAAATTACATGCATTAAAAATTTTCTAGCCCTAGCTGCATCCTTTCCAATTGAGAGAATATCCCCGATGGTATTATCTCCTTTAGTTTGCACATTCATTAATCAATCTATGGCGGCTTGGGCTGAGGCTTTCAACTTCTCAATTCTGGAGATGGTTTCTTTAGGTAGAAAGCCAGGAGTGGCAGAAGAAGAAGGATGGAGGGACTACAAAGGCTTCATGACCTCCTCCAAATATTTCCTTAACCTTTCATTTTCCTTCTTCAGTTCATGCTTGGTTTGGGTCTCTTTCTTCAATCTGTCAACAATCACCGCATTGGACCCTTCAAACTCTTCTATATCTTGTTCCATGGATGTCGGCCCTAGGTTAATCGTCTGCACATGGTAGTCCTGACCGGTGACTTCCTCTCTTGTTTTGTCTGCAGCAGGGGTGGCAATATGGATAACCCTGTTGTTTGTTTCATCCCTTTCCACCCTTGAGATTATCCTAGCTGTCTTCTTCTTCTTTCCTTTTCTGATCTTTGACAGTATTTCATCCCAATCTAAGGGGGTATCTTTGACAACCACCTGCTTCTTTCTTGCAAGCTCTCTCTCTAGCCAGTCCAAGGTTGCAGGCTCTTCCTGGATTTCCCCTGTTTTGGTATCTTCCGGCTGCTCTGTCACTTTTTCCTCTTCCTCTGTAGTTATTTTGTCTTCTTCCTTTTTGAGTAGCTTCTCACCCTGGTCAGCTTCCTCAAGCTCCGCCTCTAGTTGCACTGGTGATGGGGTTTTAATAGGAGTATCTTCTTTCTACTCAGGGAATCCGTCACCCCTGCCATTCTCCAGAGAATCTTCATACTGCACGATGGGAGAAGGAAGCTTTTCAACCTCCTCTGCCTTGAGCTCCGCCGCCTTACCAAAGAGAGTTCCCTCCTTGAAGGACTCTGCCTCTCCGCTAGTTTCATGTGTCTCTGGAATTTCTTCTTCATGTACACTTGGTAGAGGAGAAACAGGCTTAGATGGTTCTACAGTTGGTACTTTTGGCAGAGGATCCGCCTTTGGTACAGTGTCTTTTGGAGAGGGAGTCCTGGATCTCCTTGTGTAGACTTTTGCTTTCTCCCCTCCTGAAATCTCCATATCAAAAATTGGAGGCTCATCACTCGAAGCACCCTGACCCTTCTTCTTTGCAATTCAAGTTGTTCTTGCCTTCTTAGGTGGTGGAGGAGCATCTCCCTCTTCTGCTTTTTCCATTTCCTCCTCATCAGAGGACTTGCTAATCGTCAAGGTCTTCCACCTTCTCTTTCCTTTTGGCTTCCTCTTCGCCCCGGGTCCTCCTTACTTGGAACCTCTAACCTTTATCTTAAACGATGAAGTCTTTACAACTTTCCCTTTGGGGTCATCTTCCCCGGATTCCTCAGAAGTCGACATGGGATTGAGATTTCCCATCAATTCGAAAGTACAAGTTACCTTTGCACTTTCCAATTCCCAAATTTTATGTTTTATCCAGGATGAGGTGAATTTCATGACGGGAGCCATTAAGTCTTCCAACTCTGTAACTTCATTCTCATTCCAATCGATATCCCCGACTAACCTTTCCTTTATAGCTTCATAGGCATGATTCTGAACCAGGTTTCCATCATCATCCAGTTGATCCGGAATCAATGTGACTTTATACTGCCTAACTACCTCCACAGGGAGCCTGGAATACCTCTTCTTTCTAGCCTCAAGATCATCTTTGATGTTGGTGGCCCAATAATCTTCCAGGTCATCCTTATGGCGGTATTCCCTAATGGCCCTCTTCAATGCTTCTTCAGTTATGTCAAAGTTCATCCTTTTGGAATGGAAGGAGAAACCATATGCCGCCAGTTCTTCTCCTGTAGTGTGGGCCGATTGGATAGAAGGGCACATTTCTGCCACACCGATCCCAAGAGGGAAGTCTCCACCAAAGCCTGTCTTGTGCTTTTCTCTCTTTACCACAGCATCAAATTCACAAATCTGCCTAACAATTTCTAACAAAACAATGTGGTCAGTGGGATACCTGGGCAACTTGTACGGAGCAACTGGGCATCCATCAATTCTGAGGTAGGTGAAGGTGGGGAATCGGATGAACCAAGCTCCATAGTTTTTTATCAATCCCTTGGCCCCATCCAACAGCCTCATGTGTTCAGCATTCTGTAGCATCTGGGTGATATGCATTGTGAATGCATCGTTAGCCCTTCTGTAATCTTTATGCCCAAGATACAACTCCGGATAAACCTCATAAATGATATCCTGTCCAAGTGTCCCCCTCGGATTTAGACCCTTATATGCGTAAGAGATGGCCAACACATACATTACATATGAGGACATAGTGAACTTCTTTGTCTCCAGGACACTCCTCAATTGCTTGTCAATTTCTGCACTGATAAGCCCCGCCCAGTGATAATTGGTCCCTTGCTCGACCTTGGTGATCACGTGGACCATCTAGCTTTCCAGCACCCCGGCAGTCCTCAAACCAAACACTCTGCTCAAGAATGTAATCGCATCATAGATGTCTAACCTGAACTTAACTCTGTGCAACTGTTTGGGAAATTTTGAATAATGGGACTTGGGTTTCTCAAGCCATGAATTGACTATCTATTGAGCCTTAATGGGCTCATTTTCTCATAATATGTTTTTGCTGTATCTATATTCAAAGCACACACTGAAGGTAGATCAGGCATGCTGAAAGCTTGTGCAATGGAGGCAGGACTAAAGTTTTCCAACACTCTACCCTCAGTACTAACCACCCTTTGTGTATCAAAGTCATATTGTCTGGCGCACTCGAGAATTAGTCATAACACTGGACCGCCGGAGGGAAGCCTGCCACATGCACTAATCCAAACTTCATCATTCCTTGCCTCAAGGCTAACAGATCTTTCTCGGTCATCTGCTACTTGAATTCCTCATACTTCCAAGCCTCGACGTTGGTATCAAATACTTTGGCCCACACAGAAGACACCCTGCTCTCGGGGAGCTGACTCTTCATATCCAGTCGTAACCGTTCTGCGTCAGAGATGGATGACGCCCCTGTGCCACCCTTATATTTTTCGGTCGCCGCCTTGCTTGATTCGGCCTACACTCACAAAAGACATCATTAGTACTCAACCATTAGGCATAATCTGACCAAAGGTTAGCATAAGATCATATAAAACCATTAAAATTCATCACAACTGCTAATCCTTTGCAGATCTGAAAAAATAAACAGTCCGGGAAAATATCACAATCTGGGAAAATCCAGTCAGGGCAGAATTTGGAGAAATCCGACCCAGATGGATTCCTGCTGCCAAAGCATCATTAGTCAAATGGATCATTAGTACGGATGAAAGATCAAAAGATAATCATGGAATTCACTCATTGGCAACAAGAAATAAGCATTTAACAATCATTCCATTAGTCCTATCATCGAAACATAAAAAAAACAGAGCTAGACAGGAAATCTGGAAAAAATCTGGATGGGACGGATTTTCGCGGACAATCCAAAATACTCTAGAAATTACCCCAGCCCGCGGAATAAGCCCAAACCGGGAAAATCCGAAAGCGGAGGAATTCCGCGAGGACCTCGGAAACCCAAAAAATGACGAAACGCGAACCAAAAGCCAAATGATCACGGGATCTTCTCTACCTGAGCTCTAATGGTCTCGTAACTGACAATAATCAACAATACTCAGGACGCAAAGGATTTCAACTTCTCAAAATCCCTCAAAGGATGAATCCCTATGTCAAAACAATGATGCCCTAATTTGAATAACTAGACCTCTGCCATTAAAATCAGGGGAAACTTTAAGGTTTAAAATATCAATTAAGGATTTACCTAAAGCACCTGAATCTTCACAAGACGGGGAAGTCAATGTGATACAGGGACAAGACTGCCCAATCATAATGAAATTCCCGCTCTAGGACAAACACCGAAGAAGGCCCTAACTTCACACAATATGGCAGATCTCGCACTTAAGAAAACAAATAATCTAACCCAGAACCCCGTCTACAGGATACATATGCAATCTAATGGATAAATAGAGCTCACAAGGCATGGAGGATAGGGTTCCGCAATAAAAAAAATGGGTCAAACCCCAACTCTATAAACACAGAATCAAGACCCAGCAAAGGCCGACCCAAATGATCACCATTAAATACAAAAGAACCCAATCATGGTGTAAACAAACAAGAGGGGCCATCGATAACCTACCATGGATCAATGCAGATGAAATCAGAGCTCGAGGGAGAAACCCCGCAGCAGATGAACACGTCCAAATAATGAAAACCTAGACACCAGCTCCCAAACAATCTACATGCACACGAGTGAAGACCACTCTTCAAAGCTCAAATGGAAATTCGTAATCGCCAGAGCATAACAAGTGAGCAACAAAGTCAGAATGATGCCCAAAATGCCCTAAATCCGCCCTTATACTTGTCTGAGAAAAGGTACCTCGGTCATTAATGCGTGATGAGACACTTCTGACAAATCCAAAAACCCGAGCCCAAAACGGAATTCTGGAAAATCCCAAGATGCGTGGAAACACAGATTTCGCGAAATTGCAGAAACTGGGGAAATGACGAAGATCGGGATTTTGGCAGAGTCTAGGAAAATCCGCTAGGACCGAAAAATCTCTGAGTCAGGCAAAAAATCCAGAATTGGAGAATCCAGCCAGGAACGGACAAAGAACCAGGGCCCGGTAAAATCCGCCAGAGCTGGAAAATCCCGGAGTTAAGTGAAAACCCAGACTTGGCTTAAAACTCAATTTCAATCAATTCCAACCTTAAGGTAAGGTCAAAGCTAGCGAGACCAACATGTCAAGACCCTAAAAAGATAATTCCAATAAAACCAAAGGTCAAAAGACACCAGAAAAGAGGGTCCCTACTCCAAGTGGGGTGTGTGTGCAAAAACTGCACAACAAATGGCGACTCTGCTGGGGAAATGCTCCTGAGCATTTTGATGAAAAACTAGAATCAAGAACCCAGAACTCCTGGTTTCAACTCAGACATCCAGCCACCATCCCGTGTGTGAACAAAGAAACCCCCTAGGCGCTCAAACATTCCTATACCAGGGTCTAAGTCTGTGCACATGCATTCATTTCCTACCTTCAGTTGCAATAAGAACCAGACTTGGTACGGACAGGCTATGTGAAGATTCTTACTCTAAAAGTAACCTGGATAGAGCCTCGCTGTCAGTCAAACATCTATAGCCCCGACGAGGTTATCGATGTGATCCTCCTGAACATAGCTCTACTATCAGCCAGGCATCTATAGCCCCAGTAGAGATATTCAGATTCCCCTGACAAGTTGAATTCAAACCTCTTGATTTTCAATATATATTTTCTTTCCTCTTTTTTTTTATTTTTTTTTATTTTCTGATATTTCTTTTCTTTTCACTCATTTTCTTCAACTTGTGAACAGTGAAGTTCACACTCAGGGCTGAGAATCACAGTGGCACTAGAATAGAAAAGAATTTTTCACGTGTTCGGACCTTATAAGGACCTCTTACAACTTCAGGTATATTAAGGATTAAAAGTATAAGACCCCAATATATTCCATTCAAATTGACTAGAAAACTCTTCGTCTCAACATAAGGAAAAGTAACATAAGATAAAGAGTTTGTTCCATGGTGTCCTAGAAGGATTATTGAAGCTTGTAAGAGAAATACCAAGAACATCAAACCTACTTTGTCACCCTTGTCATACAGATGCACCCAAAGATCCCTAAAAGAGAAAAAACCAAGAGCAAGAGAAACGCAAACCAAAACAAACAAACCAAAGTAAACCTAATCTAACCAAAGTAAAACAAGCCAACCAGAAAGGAAACCTACTCTAACCAAACAAAATAACAGAAAGCAACCCAAACAAACTATGTACAGAGCAGGGAGCTGAAAATAGCTCAGGACTGGAAATAATGTTTCAAATACTACCCATTGATAGGCAGTGGGATATCCTCTCCCATGAGAGTCCTCAGACGGAAGGCATTATCTCCAAGTATTTCAGCAATCTGATATGGGCCAAGCCACAGTTTATCGAACTTTCCATGGTTCCCTTTCTGATCATGAGGCTTATCCCAGTATAGAACAAGGTCTGAAATCCTGAAGGCTTTGACTTTAGGCCTCCTATCAAACCATCTCTTGACTACCCCCTGATGTTTGGAAAAATTCTCCAGGGCATTGTCTCGTTTCTCCTCAAGGTGTATTAATTCTATTAATCTAGCCTCCTGTTTGTCCCCTTCATCATAAAACTGATTTATAAACTGTAGAGTTGGGATCTTAAGTTGGATAGGGAAGACTGGTTCCAGACCATACACTAAGTGATAAGGAGATGTTCCAATGGAGGACTTAAGTCTAGTATGATCTGCCCAAAGGGCAAATTGAAGCTGGGTATGCTAGTCTTTTGGGTTCCTCTCTAACAACTTATGAATGACATTCAACAAGTTCTTATTAGAGGATTCTGGTAAGCCATTTCCCTAGGGGTAATAATTAGAAGCAAACTTCACAATAATGTCATGATCAAAAGCTCAATTTGAGAATTTCAAAGATGCAAAGGCAGGACTATTATCACAAACAATAGCAATAGGACATTCAAACCGATTAAGAATGGCTAACTCTAAGAAATCAATCACTACATCTGATGTACATTGTCTACAAGCAAAAGCTTCAGTCCACCTTGTAAAGTAATCAGTAATAGTGAGAATGTACCTGTGTCCTACAGAGGATGGTGGATTGATGGGGCCTATGAAATTTATACCCCATTGAGTGAAAGGTTTTACCTCAGTGACAGACTAGAGAGGAAGTGTTGCACACCTTTCTTTGGTTGCTGCAGTCTGGAAAGTGTGACAGGTTCGTACATGTTGATGAACATCCTTGAATAGTGTAGGCCAGTAATACTTTTCCCTCAAAATCTGATTTGCAGTAGCAATTACAGAACCATGACCAGTACCATATTTCTCGTGAAATTCATTCATTACTCTTTCAGCTTCCTGTCTTCCAAGGCACCTCAAATAAATACCTTCATGATTTTTCTTGTACAAGACAGCTCCTTTTAACATGAAGCTATCACTCTTTAACCTTAGAGCTCACCTCTGGACTGCATTAAGATGACCTGGAGCTCGTTGATTCAGCAGGTAATAGACTAAATCATCATACCAACCATCCGGGGAAATCTCTTCAACATTATAGTTCTAAACAGACAATTCAGGGCCTATCTCTGCCATAATCTAGGTGAGTCCCTACCCCCTTACCAGTTTCATGGGCTAGATCTCAATGTCATACTCTTGGAGCATACTCACCCATTTAGCTCTACGCTCACCTAGTTCATTTTGCATTAGTAGTAACTTGACTACAGAATCAAGGACAATTGCATACACCTTATTTCTGAGGATATAATGCCTGAATGTCTTTACTGTTCTAACTAAGGCATATGCCTGCTTTTCAACACTTGGATATTTCAACTCAGCATCCTTTAATGGTGCACTCATAAAAGCAATGGGATGCTCGTTCTCCTCATCAGATTTTTGTGTCAGCATTCTAGCACATGAATGGTCTAAAGCAAATGAATAGATATAAAAGGGCTTGCAGTAGTTAGGACTTACCAACACTAGAGCATCAACAATGGCTCTCTTGATCTCTGCAAATGCCTCATTTGCTTCCATAGTCCATTCGATCTTGGCATCTTGTTTCAACATAGCATTTAATGGCTTCACAATTTCAGCAAATCCAGTGATGAATTTTTTGACAAAGTTAATCTTACCAAAGAAGGACTTCATCTCCTTTTTGCTAGCAGGCGACTGAATCTTCAATATGGCCTCCACTCTTTCTGGATCTATAGCAATTCCCTTTTCTGATATGACATGTCCTAGCAGCTTTCCTTTTGTCACTCCAAAAATACACTTCTTAGGATTCAAGGATATGCCAAATTCTCTGCACTTCTGAAACACTTTGCGTAAATCTGAGATATGATCCCCTCTGTTCTTTGAAAAAATAGTTAGGCCATCCATATAAATAATGATGCATTTTCCTATAATATCCTTAAAGGCGATGTCCATATCCCTTTGGAATGTAGCTCCAGCATTAATGAGTCTAAATGGCATCCTCCTGTAGGCAAAAGTGCCCCACTTAGTTGTGAAAGTTGTCTTATGTCTGTCCTCATACTGGACCATCACTTGATTGTATCCTGAATAACCATCTAGAAAGGACATCATCTGAGAACCATTGACCACTTGAAGCACCCCGTCCAAAGAGGGAACTGGATAGTTATCTTTTTCTGATGAACTGTTTAGATTCTTGAAATCAACGCAGAGCCTAATTTCTCCATTTTTTTTCTTACTGGAACCAAGTTTGCTACCCAGGTTGAATGTCTGATAGGAAATATGATCCTGGCAGACAACAATTTCTGGACTTCCTTCTATATTAGTGGTTCCAGTAATGCATTGATAGGTCTCTGTCTCTGTCTGAAAGGCTTGGCATCTGGCTTCAGGGGTATAGTATGAGTTATGATGGATGTATCATAAGTTTTCAAGTCTTCATAACTCCAGGCTACTATATCTGGAAATTCGTGTAGGGCTTTGATTATACCGTGTCTTTCTTCTGGAGTGCATACCTTGCCAATGAAAATATTCTTAATATTGTCCTCAGTTCCCACATTGTGAGTGTCACACTGTCCACTGATGGACTCCTTCTTTGACTCTTGTTCCTGACCTCTAATCTTATCCATATCGAAAATTCGTTCCAACTGCACCATTCCCCTGGGAATAGTATTAGACTTCAGATTCAATACACCTTCTAGATCCAATTCTGCTTCCTGAGGTTCTGTTTCATCAATGATCTATGAAGCAAAAACATCTGTATTTGTGATGAATTCAAGAATATGTTTATCATCCTCAAACACCTGAAAGTTAGTCACATTGTCTGGGACTGATGGTACAGGAGTTAATTCAACAGTAAACTTCTTCAATCCTGACAAAGATAGAGGCTGTAGAGTACTAGCTGCTTGAGCCAGAGAATCAGCAGTTTGATTCCTCTTCCGTGGGATCAGTTGGATATTAAAAGCGTCAAATCCTTCAATGAGGTCCCACACTCTATGTCTATAGTTAGTCATTCTCCTATCATGGCATGAATACTGCTTTCTCACTTATCTGACTACTAACTCTGAATCTCCAAAAACTTGTAGAATCTTAACCTTTTTCTTAAGGGCTATGAGAATTCCATGAATTAATGCTTCATACTTTGCTACATTATTTGTGCAATGAAATTGGAGTCTATGGGCTGCAAAGAAGTTTTTACCTTTTGGACTGATCAGCTCAAACCCTGCTCCAACTCCATCCTTAGATTTGGATCCATCAAATTTGAGAGTCCAGCATTCTACAAGGGTATTTTTCTTTGTCATATCTTTTAGCTTCTCAGTATTGGAAGACTCTTCAGTTGCTACAGGAGGTTTTTCTTGATATTTTTCTTGCGGATTATCCATATTTGCCTTCACAACCTGAGCTGGACTTAGACATTTCTGCACTTGTTCTACTGCTGTCTGGCACAGACAACATTCCAACTCTAAATGGGAAGCATTATGGACTCTACACCAATTTGGTAAGAGTAATTCCTTAAAGCTTGTCCTTCTTCCCAGGTGAGCTTGATTCTCCATACACTGTTTGATGAACTCCTGAAAACTGCTTAATAGGCTGATCTGGCTATCTTCAGGTTCTTCTTCTTCATGAACTGATTCTGTCAAAATTTCAACATGGCTAGGCCTTGTCTCCACATCGGTAGGCATTGTATGTAGCATCAACACCTCCTCCATGTCTGACTCCTCATACTGAGTTAATAGCATGTAATTTCCTATTCCGACTTCTAATATCAAAATTTCTGCTGAAGTCTTTTGGTATTCTGTAATCATGTACTTCATTCTTGATTCCCTTTCAATTCTGATCTGGTTAGGCACTCCCTTCCATGGAAGCCACATGTGAGAGTGATCAGTGGATACATACCCATTCAGAGCCTTGGTAAAATCCCTTCCTAGAATTAAACCATATGCATCAGGAATATCCGCCACCTGAATGTTAATAACCTATTGGATCCTCAGATCTGAAGCTATCTACATGTGAATCATATTAAGTTATCCCACCACATTTACTTCAGTTCTGTCCAACTGGGTCACATTCTTCTGAGAGTCAGCAGGTGTAATTCCTAAAGCTCTACAAACTCCAAACGGCATCACATTGGTGGAAGCACCTGAATCTAATAAGCAATTATGCAGATTCTTACCAAAGATTCAGACAGAGATTAGAAATGGTGGGGTTTCTATTTTCCCTTGGAACAATGTGGACTGAGTATCTACCTGAGCCACTTGAGTTCTATCCTTCTCTTTTCCTTTATCCCCAGGGGGCATGTTAGTCCTATTTTGGGTCTAATTTTGTGTGTTCACAGACTAAAAATTGGAAGTCTGGCTGACATGCTCTCCAGAAAGCTTGTCTAATGACTTTGAATTTGCATCATAGGTACCTAGGACAGCCTTCCTAATTGCAAGGAACCTTAATAACTCAAATGCAGAAAGGTTTACCTTTAATTTCTTGAACTCCTCTACAACATATGAGGCCATTTGCTCCTCACTCATATCAGTAGAGACTTCCTTAGATGGTTCCTCCACCTTATCCTTGCCAGCTTGGATAGCCTTCTCTTTCTGTGAGTCAGTTTGAGCCTGTCTCTCCTTTGAGAGATACTACTTGGAGACATGTGGATAAGACGGGTTGTTACTAGCATTGGGATCTGGAGGAGTACTGAAGTTGTTAGGAGGAATGGAAGTGGTGAAAGGTCCTCCAGGCTGTGGACATCTATGAGGCATATCTCTCAATCCTTGTCTCTAAAACATCTGTACTTCCTCAACATAAGCTTCCTCTTGATCGAGGGGGCCATTGTCATTCATTGTGTCTTCATTAAATAACTGAGCTACTTCATCTCCATTACAAATCTGATCTATTTCAACTTCCTAGGAATCAGGTTCTTCTGGTAAATTTTCCTTGCTAGCTGGAAAAGGAGCATGATTTAATACCAGCACAGGAGAATCATAGGAGTTGGAAGGAACAATCTCCTGTCAATTCACATTGTTCTCTACCTCATACTAAAAAATGGATGTAGCAATTTGAAACTCTAGACATTTCAATTCTGAATGCTGACTTGTCTTATGGAGCTTGCACCATCCTGATAGAGCTGCTTCATCCAGATATACACCATTAGGAGGTTTGTCTTGACTGACCGGCTGGTTTGCAAATTGATTGACAATCTGATTAGCAGGCTAGTCCAATGGGGTGGGAACTCCTCCATTATTAGGCCCTGTATTCCAAGTTCTATTTTGTCCTTGTGATGGCCTTTTATCAAATCCTGATCCACTTCCTTGGCCTCTATCAAAATTATGCCTTCTATCGTTATTGAAACCTCTATCATTGTTGTAACCCCTATCCTAGTTATATCCCCTATCATTATAGAATCCTCTGTCATTACACTGTCCCCTGTCAAAATTTTGCCCCTGTGAAAACTCTCTACTCTGATTAGATTGCATACCCTTCTGGGCAGCTTGTAGTTGGCTGTTCTGATTTCTTAAGTAAGTCACCTCTAGATTTATCTTCTTTATTTGTTCAGCCATTTCATCAATCCTCTCCCTATTTGGATCTCGATAAGGAAGCTGATTCAGGTTACTCTGAGGAGGAACAGGCATTGTGGCAGATCCCAAAGACTGATGCAACACCTCAGAATTCTGCAGATAAGCCGGGAAGCTATTCGGTTGGGACTGGTACATAGGCTGATTAACTTGCTGTTGAGGGAAGTTTGCCACAGGAGAGATCTGGCTCATGTGGTGACCAGGGTGTGGTACCATAGGTAATTGAGGAACTGGATTCATGATTGGGGTATGATTGGTGAGAGCCTGATTTACTGCCTGAATCTGGTCGGGGTGCGCAACTGGTCCTAGAGAAGGTAATGGCCTAGTCAGGTGTTGTCTTAGATCTGTACTAAGCTTAACAGCCTCCGTGTAAGCATCAGTTAGGGTACCCAGAGGGTTGGGTCTACATTTCAAAAAGGTTGTTGTTAGGCTATCCAGAGCTTCATAATAGATTCTCAAGGCTGTATCATCATCTAAAACATATGGGTCTTGAAGTCTGGTAAATGCACGATGGAATCTATTATTGAAATTGGATATGGGTTCATTAACCTCTCTCTTAACTTTGATAAATTGCAAGTATAACTCATTGGCACTGATGGGTATTCTAAATTTCTGTAGAAAGGTCTTTTCAAGGTCATTCTAATTAAGAATCGAACTAGCAGGGAGATGGTTGTACCAGTAAAAGGCCTCTTCTCCTAGTGAATAAGGAAACAACCTATAGGCGGCATCCTCATGAACAATCCTTCTGTCCTTGAGGCAGGTTTGGAAAATCCTTATGTGTTCTTCTGCAGTCCTATTTGGGTCATTAACATGGAATTTTGAACAGAAATGCTCAGGGTTTTTGGGCATTACATTGTAAGCATTGAAAGACAAAGGGGATGGATTGTTGGCAAGGAAAGTCATTGGTAAGAGTGGGGGTGGCGATGGTGGTTGATTATTGACAGGATGAGGTTGTTGAACAGGAATGGCCTCATGAATGGGTATAGCCTCAACTTCAGGATGTGAAGATGTGGATGATGCTGGTGAAGGGATGGGTGATGATGGCTCTCCCCCTTCTCGAGTCCTTCTTGACCTAGTGGGGAACTGTAGCTCTTCTAAATCTTTCTCTCCTGTGGTAGATCTAGTATTTCTCCCATATCTCTCTAGGGAGATGGCATTCAAAAAGTGATCTAGTCTGCTCATTTAGGCCCTCCTTCTAGCACCAATCTATTGATGGTGTTTTCTGCACAGCAATAACTCAGACAGAATGCAATATTTTATCTCTCTTGAAAGGTTATTTTCAATAATAAATCACTGAAAATCACCCCAAGGTCTCTCGGGTGTTAGGTCATAACAATGCATAAACAACTCAGATAAAATGTGAAATATTGGTAATCACAATCGGACCTTACTACAAACAAACTGTATCCTCCTGTTTATCAAATCTTGCAATATAATGATCTTTAATCCTAAATCTAACCAAATGATACAGAAACAGCAAAAGATAAGGGTGTGAAGATATGATAAAATGTAAACTATCCCTGAAATGAACAATGCTAATGACATATATCTGGAATGGACCGATCTCAAAGAACCAATTCTTGATCAACCCACAATGCAATATCACAAGAACGGTACAATCTTCTAAGGTATATAGGTTTTCAAATCATAGACATGCATCTACAATCGAACTTAAGCACATGAAACTGTATGGTCCAGGTTGACTACACAAGTCTACTACAATCAGATAGTTACTGGGAGTATAGACCAGAGATCGCTACAAACATCCCAAATATGCAATCAATAAACACCATTCATCAAACTAAAACTATTTAATTCTGAACATCAAACCCTAGATTTCCAAGCAATTTAAAAGATAGAACAACAAAACCATGCAAGATGAAATAACACAAGAGATTTCACCAGGGAAACCACAATGTCTTCAATTGTATTAATCACCAAAATGCTGCAACAATTTCACTGTTCTAGTACAATATTTGCTTCAAGGAAAAAACTATAAAAAAACTCTAACTATTGCTCTTGCATATCTCTATTACTGTTTTGCTAACTAATGTCTAACCCCTTACAATGAGGCAAGAATGCCTTTATAGCAAGTCCCAAGATATGTCGGCCCAGCCAAACATTTTACAAGATAATAAAACTGCCAAAATAGGTCAGCCAAGGAAAAAAGTCAAACTAAGGCACACATTAAATGCCAACATCCAGGTCAGCCTTGACACAATCTTCAATGCAGTCCCGTCCAATGCATGCCCCGCGATAATAGGGAAGCACAAATCTCAAAATAAGCATTAACTGCTACTTCCCTTATCATTTCTTTCTAGACGAACCCTGCACCCTCAAGAATACTCCATCCAATTCGACGACAGGTGGCAAAGGCAAAACCTTTAGTCGGCATTTAATAGAGTTAATCTCCTCCTTGGACTAGTCAACAACTTTACCCCAATCTTCCCTGTGGGCTAGAAATTTGTCCATCATCGCCAAGTAGGTGGCCGCATCAGGGCAGTTGCAACTCCTTCTGCATCTGGGGCATAAACTTCATGCCACCATTCCTTTAGCTGCTCAAGACTCAGGTATTTCGGGGCTATCTTCCTCCTACCAGTCATCACCTCAAAGAATGCAATGCATCCATCGTAAACTGCAGTGAGATCCCCATCAATCTGCTTCTTTCTTTTCAAAATCTTCTTCATGGCATTTTTCCTAATCTGCAGTGCCTCAAACCATTCCCAGGGTTCATCCAACCTGGAAGAAGGGAGAATTCCATCCTTAGCCAATTGTTCTCTTCCATGTCCCATGATAACCCTTGATTTCTGTAGCAGAAGATCCATGTCCTCTTTATCTTGAGACATTACATGCTCTAATAATTTTCTAGCCCTAGCTGCATCTTTTCCAATTGAAAGAATATCCCTGATGGTATTATCTCCTTTAGTTTGCACATTCATTAACCAATCTATGGCAGCTTGAGATGAGGCTTTCAACTTCTCAATTTCGGAGATGGTTTCTTTAGGTAGAAAGCTAGGAGTGGTAGAAGAAGAAGGATGGAGGGACTGCAAAGGCTTCATGACCTCCTCTAAACATTTCCTTAACCTTTCATTTTCCTTCTTCAGTTCATGCTTGGTTTGGGTCTCTTTCTTCAATCTGTCAACAATCACCACACTGGACCCTTCAAACTCTTCTATATCTTGTTCCATGGATGCTGGCCCTAGGTTAATCATCTGCATATGGTAGTCCTGACCGGTGACTTCCTCTCTTGTTTTGTCTGCAGCAGGGGTAGCAATATGGATAACCCTGTTGTTTGTTTCATCCCTTTCCACCCTTGAGATTATCCTAGTTGTCTTCTTCTTCTTTCCTTTGCCAATCTTTGACAGCATTTCATCCTAGTCTAAGGGGGTATCTTCGACAACCACCTGCTTCTTTCTTGCAAGCTCTCTCTCTAGCCAGTCTGGGGCTGCAGGCTCTTCCCAGATTTCCCCTATTTTGGTATCCTCCGGCTGCTCTGTCACTTTTTCCTCTTCCTCTACAGTTATTTTGTCTTCTTCCTTTTCGAGTAGCTGCTCACCCTGGTCAGCTTCCTCAAGCTCCGCCTTTGGTTGCACTGGTGATGGGGTTTTAACAGGAGTATCTTCTTTCTACTCAGGGAATCCGTCACCCCTGCCATTCTCTGGAGAATCTTCATACTGCACCAGGGGAAAAGGAAACTTTTCAACCTCCTATGCCTTGAGCTTCGCTGCCTCACCAAAGAGAGTACCCTCCTTGAAGGACTCTGCCTCTCCGCTGGTTTCATGTGTCTCTAAAATTTCTTCATGTACACTTGGTAGAGGAGAAACAGGCTTAGATGGTTCTGGGGTTGGTACTTTTGGCGGAGGATCCGCCTTTGGTATAGTGTCTTTTGGAGAGGGAGTCCTGGATCTCCTTATGTATACTTTTGCTTTCTCCCCTCCTGAACTCTCCATATCAACAATTGGAGGCTCATCACTCAAAGCACCCTGACCCTTCTTCTTCACAATTCGAGTTGTTCTTGCCTTCTTAGGCGGTGGAGGAGCATCTCCCTCTTCTGCTTT